>BSBK01001038.1:600000-845000 GCA_027943335.1 Chamaecyparis obtusa | reverse complement strand
ATAGAAAAGAGATCACTCATGAGCATCAGGCTTGCACAACATATTAAAGCAAAGAGAGCCATAACAAGCAAAGCAGGACTTGGGGGACAAGAAAAAACACAGACTTGCATCATGGGTAGCTTAAGGGGTCAGAACAAAATCAGAAAAAATATCTGAGCACACCACATTAATGTGTTCGAGATTACTAGCTCATTTAGAGATGATATCAACCTCCACATTGCCTTCCCTCAAGACATGACTAATTTTAAAATCAAAGAAAGAGAGAAGAAGATTAGAGATTTCTTCAACAACATTAACGAGGTGCCACACCTTAACAGACCCATTTTTTATAGCATTCACAATAATTTGTGAGTCCCCTTCAAGGTGAACCCATTGAAGCTTCATCGTTTTTGCCATTTGAAGAGCCAACAAAGCTACATAAGCTTCCGTAGCATTGTTGGTGCCATCCTTAAGTCATTGAGTAGCTAAGGCAAGAACAACCCCATTAGAGTCCTTAACAATAACTCCTGCACCGGAAGGACCAAGATTACCACATGAGGCCCTGTCAAAATTGATTTTAACCTAGCCATGATCAGGTTTCATCCATTTAGCCTATGTCCTAGAATTGGTGAGAGCTTGAACATCTTTAAGGGCTCCACTACAGAATTTCAAGCAAGACCAGTTGCAATGTAGCTATCTATCAATATTAGTGTAAACAATGCTGCCTATCGAGGAGAGTAAAGCCACCTTCATAGTTTCTTCAATCTTAACACAAATGCTAGACATAACACTTCTAATGGATCATTCTTTACCTTGAAAAAACCTTCTATTCCTTTTCTTGTTCAATGCCCTTTTGAAGGGACTGGCCAACTCAAAAAAACATCCTTAACCCCACACTACAGAGGGTCAATATAATTCAACTTTTTCTTAATCATACCCTAGCACTCATCTGCAAAAGGGCATTGAACAAGCATATGATCAACATCTTTAGGAGTAGCCTTGCAAAGAACACATCTAGTTGTCCCTTGGAGACCAAACCTCTTTCTTCTCTTAGCTGTAAGAATTCTATTATGCACAGCTAACCAAGCAAAGGCCCCAGCTTTGGGCACACAATGCCTATCCCAAAATAGACTCGTGGGCTAGGGGATGGGAACATTCTCCTCCTCAAGGGATAAAAATCCCAATTTCACAGAGTAATCCCCACTATTAGACCAGCACCACATCAGTTTGTCATTCTAATTACTTCTTACAAAACTTCTTTGCTGAAACAAGTCAGACATAACATTCTTTTGATAAATAGTTATGTTTAGAGCATCCATACTTTTCCATTGCCATCCAAGGCCTAGAGAAGAATCCTTACATTCCAAATAATCCGATACTTTTGAACCCTAGAAAGTAATGAAAAGATCTCTCAATTCATCTAAACTATTATCATCCTTTAAGATTGGATGGTTGTTCCAAGAATCCAACCAGAATAAAGATTTAGAGCCATTACCAACATGCCAAGAAACATGCCTATTTATGACATGTCTATAGTCTAAAATGAAATTCCAGATTGTGAAGCCTTTAGGAGGATTGATAATAGTGAGGATGCATTCATCATTGAGAGAGTTTAAGTACTTTGATCACAAAATTTTTACCCATAATCTATCTGGTTGGCTGCAAATAAACCAGACCAATTTGGCTCCCAAAGCCATATTCATTCTTCTCCAATCTTTCAGACCTACACCACCCTACTTCTTCCTTTTGAAAATTTTCTCCCAAGAAACGAGGGGCCATCGACCACCATCCCTAGCCCCATTCTAGAAGAACTTCCTCATTCTCCTCAAGATTGTGTCTAGAACCTTGTGAGGCATTTTAAAACAACTTATAGAATAAATGGGGATAGCAGAGATCACGTTTGGAGGAGAAAGATTCTACCAAGAGAAGTGAGCCACTGACTCTTCTAGCCTTCCATCCTATTAAAACAAGAGTCCATAAGATTTTTCCATAAGTGTGGTTTTGAGGCACCATTAAACAGAGGCACACCAATATATTTTCTTGGGAGAAGACCAATTCTAATGCCCAAAACCTCACTGATGCAAGCTTGAATACTTCTTTGCATATTGAAAAAGTAAATTTCAGATTTCTTCCAATTAACACATTGACCTGTAGCATGACTATAGTTGTCTAGAGTTGCTTTAATGATATGAGCCTCCTCAACAGAGGCAACTCCAAGAAGGAAGTTATCATCTACAAATTGGAGGTGTGTAGAGGGATCCACCCTTTCAACAATCTGTATGCCTTTCCAGCTACCCTCCAATCTCCTCTTGGTGATAAGACTACCTAATACCTCAGCCATAATTATGAATAAGAACATATCAATTGGATCTCCTTGTCTTATTCCATTAGTAGTCTAAAAAAAACCTTGAGGACTAAAACAAGATTGGAATGTTGAGGGGTATTGATACAGCTAGCAATCCATTTGACCCAACCCTCTAAGAAACTGAATCTCCTAAGAACATCAAGAAGAAAGGTTTTGTTGACATTGTCATATGCTTTTTTGACATCTAATTTTATCATCATTCTATTAACTTTGGCAGATTTGACTGTGTGGACAACTTCATGGGAAATAATAATCCCCTAAAAAATGGATCTATTGGGAGCAAAACCACTTTGTTCTTTAGAGATGATACTACCTAAAACTGATTTGAGTTTGTTAGCAGCCACTTTAATAGTAATTTTGTAAACTATATTACATAAAGCAATAGGTCTAAAATCATCAAAAGAATTGGGATTTGATTTTTTTGGAATCAGAGCAATAAAAGTATTATTAAAGTCTTTTAGCATGAAGCCAATAGCTCTTGATTCCTTAATAACTTGCTATAAATTCACACCCAAAATGTCCCAGGTCTTCTGAAAGAAAAGAGTAGAGATACCATCAGGACTTAAGGATTTATCTCCTCCCAAATTGAAAAGGGCATGTTTAACTTCAGAGAGAGAGACAGGGTCCATGAGCATTTTGTTTTGTGCATCTAAAACACAGTTTGGAATTAGATTCAACAACCCTGCTACCTCAGGACTATACTGATCATGCTGGGAAAAATTGTTTTGAAAGAACTCAACCAAAACAAGGTTGATCTTATTAGGATCTATTAACACTTCACCACCCCTATTCTCAATGGAGAAAATTTTATTTTGAGCTCTCCTTACTTTAAATGATTTATGGAAGAACTTGGTGTTTCTATCACCTTCTTTTAGCCATGTTTCACAAGATTTTTGCCTCCAATAAATTTCTTACCTAGCAAGCAATTCTTTGTATTGTTTAAGAAGAGATTGCTCCTCCAAGTGTGATAAATCATCCATACCCACCTCTATCACCTTTTCATTAAGGAGTTTTAAGATGTTTTCAACCTTAAGTTTTTCTACAAAGATATTGTTACAAACCTCCTTGTTCCAAAGTTTCAACTATTCCTTAACAAACTAAAGTTTTTTGAAAAAAATAAAGGATTTATTACCATCCCAAGAAGGGGAAGACCTCCACCAATGCTCAATATTGGCAAGAAAATCATCCTCTCTAAGCCACATGGCTTCAAACTTGAAAGGTGATCGCTCAGGGACACAATCTTCTTGAATGTTACACATGATTGGAAAATGGTCTGAGCTAGAAATTAGTAGAATAGCAGCTGTGCACAACCAATCTTTATCCTCCCAATTCCTAGCCAAGAAAAATCTATCTAGTTTCTCAGCAATGTTATGAAAACCACTTTCGTGATTGGTCCATGCATAGTCACCAGATCTGAAATCTAATTCAACCAACCCATTATCTACCACAAAATTAGAAAAGTCTCTTTGACTTCTACTTTGCCAACCTCTACCTCCTTTTTTGTCTAAAGGACTTAAAATAGCATTAAAGTCCCCACCTAAAATGAAGATGTCATCCTTCCTTTCATCTAGGAGATTAGTGATAGAGTTCCATAAACCAACTTTCTCAACCGGGTTGTTAGGACCATAAATATTCAAAACAAAAAACTTGGAGAATAATTGTTTGGAGGTTACCTCAATCTATTTCCAATTGGAATCTTGTCAAAGCATGACCACCTCAATAGCATTTTCATCGCACAGAATCCCCAGACCTCTAGAAGCCCCATAAGCTTTAGAAAACACACCTTTCCACCTAGAAAATTTCCTTAGTAAAAGACCAATATCAACACCTTTAAGCTTTGTTTCTTGGAGTAAAACAATATTGACTCTCACTTGGTCAAGGCCTCTTTTGAGAAAGTGAGATTTATTAGGGGCATTGCAACCCCTGGCATTCCATGAAAGGAGCCTCATTGCTACTAGGAAAAGGCATAGCCTTTCCCTGAACTTAGCAATTTTGTCTAGTCTACTGCACAACCTTCTTGTTCCAACTTTTCTTTAGTAGATTTAGGTCCCCTCCTTCTCCTCTCTCCTAATTTTGGGTTCTTCAAATTAGAATAAGTGAGATGAAGGCCTCTTTGTTCTAGAACATTCAGTGTGTCTCCTGAACCGAAAAAGTCATCCCCACCATCATCGCTTAAGTAACTAAAATTGGAGGATGTGTCTAACAAGTTATCTCTGTTGTCTCAAACCTCATTAAAGGAGCAATCCAGATTTCTAATGGGGGAGATTTGACCATCCTTGGGATCACCATCAAAATTAACCATCACATGTTTAGATACAAATAGGTCCTGAGCATCTTGCAGTTTATTCAGAGCATCAATAATAGGATGAAAACAACTTATTATTTCCTACGAAGAGGGGTGAAACATAGGGCCAAAGGAGGGGTGCATACTTCAATGTTAATATTCACAGCCTTCCCTTAGGAATTGGAAGGGGAAATCTGAATATCAATACATGGGACGTGGGAGCAATCTTCACTATTATCTAAAGAATGAGCATCACAACTTGATTGAAAAACACCTACAGAATTGAAATTAGGTTTGCAACTTCTGTATACCCCTGGAATTTGGTTCTTAGAGGATAGGTAGGTCTCCAAAGTGTCTGGCACAACAAAAGACTGCTTTAGCATATAATGCTCTAACTATTTAAAGCCATCTGAAGATAATATTTTGAGAGGAGAAAGGGGAGTGTCACGAACCACTTGAGTAGACTCCAAGGGAGTTTCCTGAACCATTTGAGTGGAGACTGAGTGACTCAAATTATTCAAAAGGGGAGAAGCTAAAGGGGAAATAGTGGACCAGCTATTAAGATTATGGGCTAAAGGATTAGTAGGCATGAGGGGATCTGCACCTGACCCTCCAACCCTATCCAGGATCATATCCTCTTCAAAATGAATAGACCACGGAGGTTGTTGAGATCTACTAGATTCAATATTTTTAATGAAATCCACACACTTGTTAACTTCCTTTCCTTTACCTTTCTCTTAAATTGGATCCTTGTCTAGAGCCATGTTTTCTAGTTCAACTTCAACTTTAAGATGCCACTCTCTATTGGTTGAATTAAGCATAACATAATCTGGGATCTAATAGCATTTTTGCACCATCACAAGGATTCTAGAGTAGATATAGAAGTCATTACCATCTAAAACCTCTTTAGACAGTAAAAATTTACCTAGAGTATTCCCAATAATCTCTAGGGTTTCCTCACTTTTATATTCCCACGGAAGATTTTTGAGTTTAAGCCAAACTACAATGCTCTCAACTTCTTCTCTATCTGGGTTGAAGTTAGGTTTCCAATCTTGGATATAAAAGCTAATCTCATCTAATGAAAAAGGACCACTATTCAGGATCCATTCTTTATCCTCCTTCGAAGGGCACATCACTAGGAAGAACTCATTAGATAGAGTTTTAAGTTCAAAATCGCTGCCCCAGTTCAACTCAATCCATTTTTGAATCTTCACAATGGATGGCCACAGGCCCAACCATTTCATAAAGAGGGAATTTGATTGAAGAGTGTTAAATAAAACTTCCCATTGAGGATTATTAATAAAAATAGAAGAATCTCTAAAATGTATAGTATTGTCTACCTCAGGAGTGATCTTCTGGGTTGGAGATATGGTGTTGGTGGCTGGCTTTGAAGAACCAGACCCTTTAGGTTTCCAAAACTTAGCTTTAATCTAATTGAAGAAAAAATAATTTGGTGGGCCATAGGGTTCATTTTGCTTCTAGAAGGGTGGAGCTTTGTTATCCCTTCTCCTACCATTCCTGCCTAGGTCTGGAATCCTAGACGAGTCTTGCCACAGGGGAAACCAACTTGTGTGCATAGAAGGAGTAGCTCTAAGAAACCCTTTTTGGGATTTAAGTGATTTATTGAGTCTATCCTTATTCCATTGACGAGATCCATAAAAAATTTGAGATCCCATAGGCTTATTAGAACAATAAGAGTTCCAAAAAAACCTCTTACTAAACCACTTCCCTAGATATCACCTAGTCTAAGATGAAAAATTGATTCTACCTCTCCCCTGGAACCCTGGCGGATTCCACCATAGCCAAAGCCTCCCGAGTTGTAGCCATTTCCACCTGAGATGTTGGCGCACTTCGTCCTATGATTTTTTTATGTTGTATCTTTTTCTATTCTTTATCCCCTATCATTGATTAAATAAATTTATATTTATTTAATTATAGCCCTTTACCCTATCCTTGAATAAATAAATTTACATTTATTTAATTTTATCCTATCTCATTTTCCCTCATCCTAATCCTCCATTTAATTAAGTAAATGAACTAGTTTATTTAATTAGTCCCCTCTTATCGCACTTGGAATGAAATATTACATTTAATTCTATTTAAGCACATGGATCCTAACTTTAACCCTCACCTAGCCTCACTTCCCTAACCTAACCCATCCTTCTAACCCAAGTCAACCCACTTTCCCACTAATTCATCTTAATCTCTCACCTAATCTCATCCTAATCATTTACACAACCTTAATCTAAGGATTAAGAAATACTAACCCAAACTCATGTCAAATGTGATTTTAGTCACATGTGACTCTTACACATTTGTCTCCCACATGTCATTGACATGTCACTTTCCAAACCTTGGTTCTTTCTTTCTCTTCCACCTTTTGACCCATGTCATTGACATGTCATTTTCCAAAGTTTCTCACACGTGTGAGAAACCTTGGTTCTCCCATCCTCTTAGATCTATTGACATTTTTCATTGAGCCATCACTTTCTTAATTTTTTCACACTTGTGTGAGCAACTTTGGCCCTCTTACACCCTCTTACACCTTCTTACACTTTGTAATGGACATTTCACTTTCAAAGGTTTCTCACACATGTGTGAGAATCTTTCCCTCTTTGAATGCTCAAACCCTAATCCACATGTCATCTACATGGCATCTACTTGGCCTCCACCTCATGGCCACCTCATTGATCCTAAATAAACATATCCCTTCATCCAACTTTGAATCCAAACCTTCCATTTCCCTAAAAATCCTATAAATTGAGAGCTTTTCTCCTCCTTCCATAGGCCTTTTTTATGCATGGTCATGATGCAAGATTTGTGAGCAACCACATTCCACCTATCTTCAACAAATCAACATATTATTCATTTGGGAGGTTTGCATTTGTTTTATGTTGAATAGATTATGCTAGTTTCTTAGTGTTATTCATCATATTTACATGTTTATTTCTCCCTATTTTATGAGGTTTGCATGAATATGTAGGAATGAGCTTAGTTTAAGTTTGTTCTTGTATCTCATTTTTATGTAGTACATTAGCACATCCACGTTACTAAATATCACTTATGATTGATGAAATGACGCATTCAAAATGATGTCCTAGGTAGGTTTAGTGTGTATGATAGATTAGATAGTGCTTAGGATTACACTAGTACATTTTAAAATTTTGATAGCACCCACACCTAGTTCCAATAGAAATTTCAAAATGAAATGATGCGTATACGTTTTTTTAGTGCATTTGATAAATGTTTCAGCATGTATGATAAAAATAGTAGAGTGTACAAGTTTTAGGATGTACAACCCATTAAATGATGTGTAGTTGCCTTTTTGCAAATTTTACCTAATTGATAGACTTGTCCAATTTGATTGATTTATGTGATTGGTTAATGAATGAAAGTAATTGATCTTGTGATGAAAATAAGTGGCTTGATGTCATTTTTTATCATGTTTGATGAATATTTATTGTCAATCCTGGTTGATTGGTTTGATTTTTCTCCATCTTCTTTGATTAGAAATATGAAAATGATGGTGATAATGATAAGATAGGATTTGATTTGACTAACTTGTGATAATTCACTTTAAATTATTGATTACTGATAGAATTTCACTTGATTCAATAGGTTCACCTATGGAAGTTATGTGTTTGAGGTTTGTACCCATGGCCATTAGATATGGTTGATGATATGAGTGCTTATGAGTGACAATTGATTGGTCATTGCAATTTTTTTTTCTTAATGGATATGCCTCAAATCCATGTGAATCAAGGTCTTCTCACTACTATGGTGGAGCATTGGCACTCTAATCATAACACCTTCCATTTGATGATGAGTGAGATGATGATAACCCTAGAGGATGTCTACCAGTTGCTATAGCTTCCTACTCATGGAGAGAACATCTATTATGATCAGGTGTATGATGGATCAGTATGCAAAAAATTGTTTGGAGATCCTACTATTAGTGATGAGAGCATTCTCTAGGCTCATTTCTTATTGTTTCCTATGCTTCTTGCAGTTTTGGGCATTTTCATCAGTGATTTCTTATTGTCAAATTGTAGAAGTCATAGATTTTCCATAGGTTGGGGTAGGATACTAGAGGATATAATAGCCCAATGATGTCGCTTCGATTGGGGTTCTTATGTTCTAGCGCAATTATACCATGAGTTACATCATGTGGTCTATCAACATGGTGAAACCTTATCTATCAATGTAATTTTGCTATAGTTCTGGACTTGGGAGCATATTCTTATTAGAAGGCCTATTGTAGCTCATTTGAGAGATCCTGGGTGGCCTTTTGCTTATATATATGAGGTTATCATTGTCCAGTCTCATCTAGGAAAGGTTGACTATTGGCATCAGATATTTAATGATCTTGATTAGGTGAGATGATGTCCTTACATTGATTGTGAGGCTTTACAAGAGGATGATACAAAGTTGTCTTTGATGTGTATTCCTTGATGGATGATTTTCCATACTCCCTTGGTTATTAAGTGAATATACTTATACAGTGTACTCCGTCAGTTTGACTGGATATAGGGTATACCACAGGGTTTAGATTTATGCCCGGGTATAGGTTGAGAGATCCTTGTGGGGTCCTCAAATTGATTATCGAGTAGCTTGAGATGATCTTCTAGGTTTAACTCAATTGGCTTTGGATAGGAGAGATCATATTATTGCATAGGGATGACATATTACTATGCTCAGTGGTTTAGTCAAAACTCTTTTCCTTGTTTTACCGATCTTACAAAGCTTGTTCCTAATATAGATGATAGGTCTAAGGATGATGATGATGGTGGTGGTGGGGGGAGAGGTAGGAGAGGGAGGAGAGATAGATGAGGTGGGTGGATTGGCATACATGTTGTTTCCTAAATATTGGTCAGAGGTGTTGCGAGGATGCGTGGTGGTGGTATGCGGATGAGAGGAGGAGTGAGGATGAGGGGAGGACCATAAAGGGATATCCATTAGGTGAGGGTTACAATTTGGGGTCAACATAGACCATGGGCAGTTAGACATGTACCATTTCCATAGGTTTCCCTAGCTTCTCCGGTACAAGTAGTACAAGGTTCACATGCACCAGATACATTGGTTCAGGATGTGAGATCTTTATAGGCTGGCATGAAAGAGATGAGGAGTCAGATGGCTCAGTTCAGTGCTATGATGTAGAATTTCATGGATTCTATGGCTCAGTATGACACACAACATAGTTCTAGCATAGGTGTTGGTACAAATATAAATGATCATGGTACAAGTATAGGTGGTACAGATACAAGTGTTGATGCTGGTGGTACTAGCTGAGCCTTGATTTGTTGCACTTTGATGTATCATATATGTCATTATTTGATTAGGATATTGTATTGATGTATTTTAATGACTTTTATAGAAATTTGATGAACTCTCTTTACTTATGATGTCATTATATGTTGGACTTTGATTTCTAATGATACACACTTCTATATGCTTCTATCTATATGCTTTCTTTTATGCTTTTCTGATGCAAAATGTTATGGACGCATTTACTTTAATTGCTTTATATGGATGTCTTATATATGACATAGCTTAGATGGATGCACAAATGAATGAAAGGCTTTTATTTTAATGCTTTAATGTTTAATGATTTAATGACTTTATTTATAATGATTAATGATTAATGAATTTATGATGCACCCTAAATAAACTTTAAATGAATATGCAATGCAATGGATGCTTAATTATGAACTTAATTATGAATAATGATTAATGAATGATGGATTATGGATCTAAATGCAATAATGCAATTTTAATGATCAATGGATAATGAATTAATACAACCTAAATATTAATGAATGCAGTAAACCTAATGCAATTTGATTTTGTTGTCCAACATACTCGATCAAGTAAAGTAATGATGACCCCTTCGATTCTACCTATCTCTACCCCCTTTATCTTTCTTTACACATTTTGAGAAAAAGGACCCACATGAAAACTAACATGCAATTAATCTAAAATGAATGCAACTAGTTGTCTCTATTTAAGAAAAGGATATTATTTTCATCATTGAGCTTTTGAAACTAAAATTGGTACAATCCTCATTTGTTCAACCATGATGATATGAATACATCTTTCCTTTTGAATTGCACACATGAAGCTGGTACAACTCTCACTGGTTAGACTTTCAACCATGATAGTTTGAATACCACTTTCTTTAGATTCAATATTGCAAGTGGATTTTGACATTAAGATATGGAAGATCAAAATGGCCAAGGTATCTTGTTGTGTAAACAAACAAAGATTTAAATTTTACCATATGTACATGTTCTTGATGATTCTTTGATGATCATGTCAATAGATAGATGTTACATATTTTGAAGCTTCGATCTTAAGATAGTCATGTAGAAATCAAGAAAATATCATGCTTTTATATCGCTCTTCTAGTCCAAGACTTCATTGACCCAAAAAGACACGATTTCACCAATCAAGTGACACTTTAAAAAAAATTGCTCTTGTTTTTCAAATCCATATTTCAAGTAGAACTCCATCCATTTCAACATTTGTTTGCTATTTTTAATCTTGATAAAGATAAGGTCATATGAAATCAAGGATCAAAGTGTTAATCATTGTGAGATCAAATTTGGATCAGGATTCAAAAATCTAAGTGTCCTACTTGTGGTTAGATGCATTGGTTTGTGTCAATTGGTGTCTATTTGATGAATCAATTTGATTTAAGATAAAGTGCCCCTAATTTGATTCCATTGCGATGTTGGACTTAGACAATTTTCATGATTGTGATGAAAGCCTTGGGTATTTACAGTTGCAACTCTGAGATTTATTATGCAATATGTACAAATGGTGGTGAATGCAATATATACAAGGATGAAAAGGAAATGTAGATGCAAGAATGAGACTTGACTTGACTGTTCAATGGCACTTGTTTACCAAGTTTTCACCATTTAAATTTATTGCTCTTTTTCTCTTTTATATGATTTTTTTGCTACCAAGGCATATATTTACTAGATTTTAACCAAGGTACTTTTTTCTTTTTCAGATTTTTTTTTATATTTTTCTCTTTTTCACCCTTTTTTTTCATAAAGGCACCTATTTTCTAGGTTTTCACCAAGATAACAATTTTTTCAAGATCCATATTTCAATGTTTTTACTTTCTTCATGCTCAATTTTCCATTGTTTTTAATTTCTTCAGGAACTATTTTTGTTGTTTTTGAACTTTTTTGCTTTGTTAATTTTTTCTTCTTCTTTTCTTAGGATCATTTTATCAATATTTTTGGATTTCTTTATGCTCAATTTTTGTTGTACAAAATAAATATGATGCTTTCTCATCTGATATTTTGATACTCTTTCCACTTATACTCTTTCAACTACTTTAGGTATAAAACCTCTTTAGGTGTATACTATTAATAGGTTCTTGTAATTTGTCTCCATCACAATCAGCTAATTTGTATGTCCTCATTCCAAAGGAATATGTAATGATGAAAGGCCCTAACCATTTTTCTTCCCATTTTCCTTTCTTTTCTCTTTCTACCTGATTCTTAGGATTTTCTCTTAATATAAGGTCACCTACTTGAAATTATCTTGGCTTGATGTGTTTGTTGTAGTTTCTTGACATTCTATTTTGATACACCTTAAGATGATCATATGCTTGTTATTTTTTATTACGGTAAAAATAGGTTTTTTAATGGAACCCAGAACCATTTACAATAAAGATCTTAAAATTTTCAAGTCAGCCCATACAAAAATCGAACGCCTACTTTACAATTGACAGCAGGGCCCTAACCCACCCAAAAAGAGAATGAAAACAAAACAAGCAATGAATAGAAAAGACAAAAACTAGCACCAACGACCACCCAACAACCACCCAATAGGAACTATATTTTTTTCATTGCCTCCTCTATCTATTTCTACAGATCCTCCATTACATGAATAGAGTCTTTGAGACTTTTCAGGTCCTTGGGGGTATCAAGCAGTTTCCTTCTGATGTCACTTCTAGTTCTAGAACCCAGCCCAAAGCTCCTAGCATCAGCATTCAGTGTTATAGTTGTATTGTCCAACATTTTATTCTCCAGATAGTTATATAGGGCCTTAAGATTCATCATAGAGGCATTAAGGCCCTCATTTGTTGTGCTTGAGAACATCTTTAATAATATGCTCATTGTGGCTAACTTTCTCTATCAGGTCATTCAACTTGTCTTCCATCTTAGCATTAATTTTTGATATCTTATCATCATTCTCTTTGTTATTTTTTACCTTAATCAAAAACTCAGTTTCTAGCTTTGTAGTAAGGGAATCCATAGTTTTCTCCATTGGCTTTAGGTGACTCTTCATATCTTGTAGCTCTTGGAAAGTACCATGATCATCCTTGCTTTTAGCCTCCTCCAAAACTCTATCATCTAAGTCAATACCAGCAGTAGCCTCATTATGACTTTCCCCACCCCCATGGCTAGCCTAGCCCTTTAGTTCCTCCTTATTACTGGCTTCCTCTTTTCTTTCCCTCTTATTTTTCTTCTTCAATTTTCTCTTCCTCCTCTTCCCCCTTTTCTTCTTCACATTCTTCTTCTTCTACATTGTCCTTATCTTCATCTTCTTCTTCCCCTCCATCAACCTCCATCTCCTCTTCATCTTCTCCTCCAGCAATCTTAGCTTCCTCATTTCTATCATCCTTCTCACTATCCTCATAAGTGATGTCCTTGGTCTCCATAGCTCCCTCCTCATTCTCAAGCTCTTCCTCTTTTTCTTCATCTAGGATAGTAATTTCATTCCTTTCTTGAGAAGAAGGATGAGAATCTTTAGGTTTGTCCACACTAATATTAGGGCTCTTATTTTTCTTCATGCCCTTCTTCTGGGTTTCCTTCTTTATCTCTTCTTCTCCATCAATTTTTCTCTTTCCTGTAACCCTTTTAGGAATGGGTTCTAGAATCATATCCCTGGCATAGTCCACAATCAGTAAGATTAAAACCTCATGAAGCATAGGGTTGCTTGCTTTCTTCCTATTCTCAATTATGCTATTATTCAGAGAGCTTAATAGAAAGTAAGGGAAATAGACCTTCTTACTGTGCCTAAAATGATTAACTAGAACAAAATGCAGATTATAAATCTTGGAATAGTGGCCATCAAGAGTGAAATACTCTATCATCACCCTAAGACATTTCACCCAAATTTTCTTAATCTTCACAATTTCTACATAATCCCCCCACCCTTTAGATAGCAAGGCTTCTTCATCAGTGGTTTTAAGGAAGAGTTTGAAAGGTTCAGACCCTATATGTTTATTATCCCTATAGAAATTCATACCTTCAAGGGACAAACCAGTAATCTCATAAACCAAGCTCAGAGTGAGTGAAAAGGATTTTCCACACAAATTTATTTTACTGTTAGCCCATCCCTCAACAAATGTTTTAGTTACCTTTTTTTTGAAACCATGAAGCTTCTCCAGGTATGGGGTAACACCACCTTTTTTCAATTTTTTCTGAACTTTTTTCTCCTTCCTCCATATCTTGCAATCTATGGGCTCCTCCCTTCTTAGACCACCTCCCATTTTCTCTAAGCTAAGATGGCACTGGTTCTTCAATATTTCAAGGAAAAATGAAACAATATTCTTCTGGCTCTTACAAATCACTTTGTTTAACTTCGCCTACAATCCATGTGTCATTAACTCCGTAATAATTTTCTCAAACCTTACTTGGCAATAAGAATTCCTTGGTAATTTAATTGTCCTTGTCATCATTGGGTTTAATTATGTTGCCCTCTTTATGATTAAGTTTATCATAATTGATAACACTTAAAATATCAACATTGAGATTCACTTCCCTTTGCCAATATTTGATGATGTCACTATGGGCCCCCACATTAGCTAAGCTATCCACTAGTTTATTTCCTTCCCGATAGACATGGGTTATAAAAATTTCCTCAAAAGTTTGTAAAGTATTTTTATTTTTTTTCAATTATGTGGGCTATAGTCTAGGAGGTCTCACTTTTTCCTTTTATGCAGTTGATGATGTTGAGAGAATCTCCCTCTAGCCAAAACTTCACACAACCCACCTTTTTTGCTAGCATCACAACATGTAAGGTTGCCTTAGCTTTAGAGATGTGATTGGTTTGTATTCCCAGTGGAGTTGCCATAGCTCCCAGGTAATTACCCTTATAGTCTCTTATTAAACCTCCCAGCCCTGCCCTTCCAGGATTCCCCTTTGCAGCTCCATCAAAGTTTCCTTTGAGCCAACCCATCAGAGGAGTAGTCCACATTATGTTATCTCTGGGATTGGGGTCTTTTTTCATTGTGTAGCTTTCCCAAGATCAGATGTCTTCAATGTTTTTTGTCTTTTTCCAAAGTTGAGACTTTCTAGAGATGGAGTTTATAATATTCTCCATGAGACTTCTACCAATGATAATAGCTATCTTATCATAAGGAGTATGCTTATCTCTAAAGACTCTGTTATTTCTCTCCTTCCAAATTCACCAAGTAAAATGAGGAAGAAAGAGATCCCAAAGAACTTTCTCTTCTTTTCCAGGAAGAGGACATTGCCACTGAAGAACAAGATCATGTAGACTCAGAGGTTTCACCCACTCTAGATTGATTTTGTTAATAAGATTATCCCACACTTTTCTAGTATAGGAATAGTGTATCATCATGTGATTACAAGATTCTGCCTCTTCATAGCATAGGAAGCATCTATTAGGCAGGTAACAACCCCTTTTTGCAAGATTATCCAAAGTAAGGATTTTATTTTGGACAAGCAACTAGAAAAACATGTTAATTTTAGGAATAAGGTTTTTGCTCCATACCTGGGAGCAAAGAGGTTTGTCTTTGTGAGTAATCAAAAGGGCAGAAGCCTAGGAGATAGAGAATTTTCCATTATTTTCTGGACCCCAAATTAGTTCATCTTGAACATTTTCTCTTATAAACCAATTGCTAAGTTGTTTGTCCACATTTAAAAAAATTTCATCATTTTTGCTGAGATCTATCCATTCTTCATTGATCCAATAGTCCAACACCATTTCTCCTATAGTATCCTTGCATTCCTGGATGGCATTTAGCCATTCTTGATTTTCATTTAAAGGATTTTCCATCAGCCACTTGTCATTCCAAAATTGAATCTTCCTACCATTTCCCAACTTCCATCTAGCACCTTTTTTTGACCAGGTTCTTCACCTTACTGATGTTGTTCCATATAAAAGATCCCTGGATATCCATCTCAAAGTTTAAAGAGTTTTCTAAAGAAGTGAGATGGTATTTACTTTTTATAATGGAATTCCATTCTTTTTCTTCTTCAAAGATTCTCTAGCATTGTTTTGCCACCAGAGCCTTATTAGTATTGGTAATGCTTCTGATGCCCAACCCCCCATATTTCTTGGGTTTGTATACCTTTTCCCATGCAACTAGGTTGAGTCTTTTTTTTCCTCAACCCCAATCCAAAGAAATCTTTTTTGCATTTTTTCAATCATGTCAGCATACTTTTGAGAAATTTTGAACAAGTTGAGAGCATAGACTGGGAGATTTTGGAGCATAGCCTTCAACAATTAAAATTTACCTACTTGACTTAACATAGCCGCCTTCCAGCTAGCTAGCTTGTAATGAAATTTGTCTATAATGTCATTCCAAAAGGAGGCTTTAGAATTTAGACAAAGATGCAACCCCAAGTAGGAGGTAGGAAAATTCCCAATCTTGCATCCTAAGATAGAGGATATCTTATTCCTTCTCACTTTTGGAGTATTACTAAAGAAGAGAAAACTTTTCTCCCAGTTAATAATTTGACTAGTAGCATTAGAGTAGGTATTCAATGCCTTTTTTAGGTTCCTAGATTCTTTGACAGAGGATTCCCGCATCATAATAGTATGATCAATGAATTATTCAAGTGAGCATTTTAAGCAAGAGGAAGATGGTTGGAGACTTGCTATCCGCCCATTCAAAACCAGGCTATTAGTATATCTCCCAAGGCTTTCAGCCATGATGGCAAAGAGGATAGGAGATATGGGGTTGCCTTGTGTTAAACCTCTAGTAGGTTGATTTTTTTTTAAGAACCCCCATTAACAATGACAAAGAGGAGACCATTGAAATTAGTTGCATGATAAGTCTAACCACCCCCATGTCACAACTTAAGGCCTGAAGGATTTTTGACAAAAAAGCCTAGTCCACTCTATCATAGGCCTTCAATAGGTCCAATTTCATAAGGAAATTTTGTTTTTTGGATTTTTCCAGAGAGTGAATATTCTTGTCCACAACCATAATAGAATCCAGAATCTATCTTCCTGGGATAAAACCATTCTATTAAGGAGAAATGAGGGATGAAAGGAGAAGCAAAAATCTAGAAGTAAGAACTTTAGATATGATCTTGTAAAGAGAGTTACAAAGACTTATGGGCCTAAAACCATCAATAGTGTTTTCCCCTGGTTTTTTCAGAATGAGAGCTATAAAAGTAGAGTTAAGTTCTTTAAGTATAGTCTTGGTACCAAAAAACTCCTTGATAGTAGAGCACACATCATTCCCAGTAATATTCCAGAAATCTTGGAAAAATAACATCTAGAACCCATCTGGTCCTGGAGACTTTTCTCCCTCAAAAGAGAAGACAACCTTTTTAATTTCCTCATTCTTAGGAATGGCTTTAAGTAAGATGTTTTCCTCATGATCCATGATTTTAGGAATAGAATCTAGCAAGATTTCTTGATTTTCCATGTCAAGGCTAGGCTCCCTTGAAAGGAGAGAAGCAAAGTGGTTCATCATTTCTTCCCTTAACTCCTCTTCTTTAAAGAAAGTTCCCTGGGGGGAAGATAAAGTATTTATTTTATTAATAGCCTCATGTTTAAGGGGTGTGAGATGAAAGAATCTTGTGTTTCTATCTCCTGACTTCAGCCACAAAGACCTAGATCTTTGTCTCCAAAAGGTCTCTTCTTTAGAAATTATGTTGTGGTAGTTCACAAGAATCTTATTTTCCTTTGTTTAAAGGTCTTCAGTCAAACCACTCATCTGAATTTTGTCCTGACCTCTTTCAACTCCTATTGAGTTTTGTTTTTGGATTGAAAAATGTCCCTGTAGACTTCTTTATTCCAATGCCTAACTTTAGCTTTGACATTAGCCATTTTTTTAGCCACTTTGAACATAGTCGTACCATCCACCTTAATATTCCACCATTCCCTAACTCTATTCTCAAGATTAGGGTGGGAAAGCCACATCTTTTCAAATATGAAGGGAGTGTTTCTCTTTCCATTGAAAGGACTAGCAGAGAAAGAAATAAGATAATGGTCCGATACAATTCTATTAAGGGATGAAAGAGAGAAAGAATACTTCATATACTAGTCAGGGGATATAAGCACCCTATCAAGCTTAACCTAAATTAGATCATCCCCCACTCTTCTATTAGACCACATATAATTGATACCTTCTAAATCAACATCTAACAATCCCTCATTACTATTAAACTCCATCAAGTCAACTCCACTCTTCACTTGAGTTACATTCCCACCAATTTTTTCCTTCTCCTTCAGAGGAGTATTAAAGTCTCCCATTATCATCCAAAACATCTCAGGGGAGGACTTCATAAAGTCATGAAGCTGAATCTAGAGTTTTTGTCTTCCAGCCTTCATATTAGGGGCATAAATATTAATAAGGATCTAAGAGAAATTATCCTTCATATTACTAACTTTGATAGCAAGAAAGTGGTTTTCTTCTCTTAAAAGATGGCAATTAAAGATTCAAATGTTCCAAAAGATGACCATACCTCCCGAAGCCCCATCAGAACTACTACCAAGACTACCACCTTTTTTTATCAAATTAGTTTTGACAACCTTCTCTTTCAACATCTTAGTTTCTTGAATCAACAGAATGTCAGGTTTAGAATCTCTGACTAAGTTCCTAACTACATATTTTTTGTGAGGACCATTTAGTCCTCTTATATTCCAAGATAAAATATTCATTTAGAGGTTGGGGAATAAACTTGGTGCATGGTAAGTTGTCTACCATCCACAATGTTCTATTTTGCCTCAAACTCCCTTTGTTCTTTCTCAGACATTCTACCTCTTTCTCTTCTTGGCATGCCTATGTCTACTTTTTTTTGGCCTCTGGTTTGGACACCTCCTTTTTTGAGGCCCTATCTTCTTGGTTAATTTAAGAGTTGACCCTCCATTAGGGGCATTACAATTTATTTTCCCGAGTTAGGTTTCTACTCATTAAGGATGCCTTTACAATGGGGAGATCCCGAACCATTTCAGTTATGGTTTTTCTTTGATTCCCAAACTTCAATCCAAGGGTTATCCTTATCCTTAGCTACTAGATCTTCTTTTAATTCATTCTTTCCCCATTGACTAGCTAGGGATGCAAGAGGGTCATTGATGTCATCAGAAGGAGAACCTCTGCTTTTATCCTCCCTCCCCTGAAAATTATTTTCTATTTCCTCTCCTATCTAGACTTCATGCCCTTGGTAAGAATCCAAGCTATCTTCCACCCTTGAGATCATTTGAGTTTCTTTCCTAGTACAAGATTCCAGATTTTCTTTAGAATTGTTGGCCATATCTTTAGGTTCATCAATAATCTCATATCTAGCTTGAATTTCCAAGTTTTGATCTAAGTTCATTTGAGTTTCTTCTAAGCTAATCCCTAGAGGAGAATCTAGGTTCTCCTCTTGGATCAATGGATCTGAGTTCTCCTTAGTTTTACTTAAAATATTTTGATCTTCTTGGGATTTCTAAGGGAGGGTATCATCCTCTGGTTTTTTGATCCACTCCATTCTTTTAGTTCTTTTTGGCTCCTGATCATTATTTTTATCCCTTTGAAGTTTCAAGGGACATTGTTTCGTCCAATGGCTAGGTTTGTTGCAGTTGAAGAAAGCAAATGGAAATGTTTCAAATTTGACTTCTTGAATCCATTTTTCCACCTCCAAGTTGAGCATGATGACTAGGGGCAGTTCAACATTCTGTTGGATATTCACACATATCCTAGCAAAAACTTGCCTTGTTTAGGATGTTGTCATAGGATCTATCGTTAGAATCTCTCCAAAGGATCTAGGTATCACCACCAGAATGTCCTCATGCCAATATTCCATTGGAAGACCAAGAAGATGAACCCACACCAAAGCATAAGAGAAGAAGCTATCATTATAGTCTAGATTAGTCAACCACTTCTGTAGGGCTAGGGAATATTTTCCCATCATCCAGGGACCTCCACACAAAACTTTAGATAGGTCTTCCCCATTGGATAATTCAAAGGAAAAAAAACCTTTTGGCATAGCCGTTATATCAACCCATCCTTTCAGTTTCCATTTTTGGTGAGCGAAGGATCTCACAAGATCTATATTCAATCGAGGTCCCAAAAACTTTCCAATCAGAGTAGACACCATGATTGGAATAGTGTGGTCCATGAGAGGGTTAGGGATATTAATGCCAAATACCCCCTTTAGCAGATCATATGATTGTTTTTGTTGCTTATCAAGTAACTCTAACTCTTTGAGTCTTGCGACTCTATAATCCTCCTCAGTTAATAATCCATGTAATGAAACTCGTAAAGATGAAATCTCTACTTCTAAAGGTAATACTACTTTGGCTCCATATACTAATGAGAAAGGTGTGGCTCCTATTAGTGTTCTCACACTTATTTGATATGCCTATAGAGTTGGATTTATTTGAATGTGCCAATCTATTCCTCAATTATTGATTTTTATTTTCAATATCTTTAGGATATTCTTATTAGTTGCTTTTGCTTGTCCATTTCCTTGTGGATAATAAATGGAAGATGAATGATGATTCATATGAATTTTTTCGTACAACTCCTTTTATGTCTTTGTTCTTGAAGTGCTTTGCATTGTCTATTATTATGGCATGAGAGATACCATATCTGTATATTATATGATTCAAGATGAATATTTAAATTTGTTTTCCCACTGTAGTAGACAAAGGAACAACTTCGACCCATTTGGTAAAATATTCTATTACGGTGATTATGAACTTATGACCGTTGGATGATGGTGGATAAATCACCTTGATTAGATCTAACCCCCATTGATAGAAGGGATAAGGAGTGGTCATTGGATGTAGTTCTTGTGCTGGCACATGAATTAAATTTCCATGAAATTGGCATTTTTGGCATGTCTTGGCAAAATGGCTTGCATCTTTTTCCATGGATGGCCAATTGTATCCCATACTTAAAAGTTTCTTAGATAAGGTTGACCCATTCGAATGTGACCTACATATTCCCTCATGGACTACTTGCAAAGCTAAGTTTGATTCTACCTCCTCTCGACACCTTAAAAGCATTCCATCAAGACTCTTGTGATACATGTCTGACACAAGGGTATAATGAGAGGGTTATCTTATAAAGTTTCTTTTTTGGTTTTTGGTTTGGTCCAAAGGTAGGGTGTGTTCTTTCAAATAAGTATAAATGGATCCATACTAGGGGGAGTCATGTCCAATTAATAAGAAAATGATTTATGAATTAGGTAGGTCAAATACAGGTTGTTCCAACTCTTTTACCAAGAGTCCATATCTCATGCTTTGATCTAGCATTTGTAAGAGTGAAGCTAATGTCGCCATGGCCTCTATTGCTTTATTCTTTTCCATTGGTAATTGTTCAAATGCGATAAAAGAAAAGTATTTATTTAGCTCATCTATCATATTTTTATAGGGTATCAACTTGTCATCTTTTGTCTGGTACTGATCATTAATTTGATTTATGACTAGTTGTGAATCTCCAAAAACTTGTAATTTTGTCACTTTCCACTCTAAAGCCAATTTAATGTCAATAGCAAGTGCTTCATACTCAACTATATTATTAGTGCATGGGAATAGAATCTTGTAAGATTTTGGAATCGTGGATCCTTGAGGTGTGATCAATAATGTGCCTACTCTTGAGCCATGTTGGGTGTAAGAACCATCAAAGTAAAGTTTCCATACTTTTGCTTCAATGGTGATGATTTATGTCACTAGAAATTTCACTTGAATAGGGTATTCATCTATCAAAGGTGCCTCAACTAGTTGATCCACTATGAATTGGCCTTTTATTTCCTTTATGTCTACATATTCTATGTCAAGTTCACTTAATACCATGACCCATTTAGCTAAACTTCCTGTTAAGGCAGTTTTTCTCAATAGATATTTCAACGAATCAATCTTGACTATGAGTTTGATTTTGTGGGCCAACATATAATGCCATAGTTTTTGTGAAGAAAAAAATATTTCCAAACATGCTCTCTATGAAAGTATAGTTCAACTTATATTTTTCTAATGTCTTGCTTATGTATTAAATTGCCTTCTCTTTTCCACTCTCATCTTCTTGAGCCAAGAGTGCACCTAAAGAATGATTTGTAGCTGAAATATACAATATAAAAGTTTTTTCTCTTATTGGTGGATTCATGAGGTATTTATTTAGGAGTACAAAAGATTCTTCACATTTGTCATCCCATTTGAATATTATGTCCTTGTGAAGGAGTTGAGTAAAAGAGTGACACTCTTCTACTAGTTGTAAAATGAACCTTCTAATGGATTGGAGCCTTCCTTGGAGAGATCTCATTTGGATCATGTTTCTAGGTGCCCCTATATCCATTATTTCTTTGAATTTTTTGGGGTCTACCTCAATACCTTTTGTCAAAACTATATACCCTAGTAAATTGTTAGATTGTACCCCAAAGACACACTTTTTTGGATTTAATCTCACCTTCAATTGTTCAAGGCTTGTGAAAAATTTCTCTAAAATTGGAAAGTAATCTTTCCTTGAATGAGATTTATCTAGGATATCATCCACATAATCCTCTAAGAATTTGTGCATCATGTCATGGAATATAGTGGCCATATCTCTTTGGTATATTGCTCTTGCATTTGTAAGACCGAAGGGCATAATATTCCAACAAAATGTTCCCCAAGCACATGTAAAAGTTATTTTATCCTAATCTTTGGGTGCAATTTTTATTTGATTATACCCACTAAATCCATCCACAAGAGAGAACATAGAGTGACCCGTTGTTAAATCCACTATTGTATCTATGCTTGGTAGGGGGAAATCATCTTTTGGGCATGCTAGATTGAGATCTCAAAAATATGTGCAAATTCTGATTGATTTATCTAGTTTTGAAATAGGTACAATTTTGGATATCCACTCGGCATAATCAACAGCTCTAATAAAACCCACTTTTAATAACTTATCCAATTTAACTTTGACAAGTAGCACAATATGTGGGTGCATTTTCCTCAACTTTTGCTTGATGAGATTGATTCCTAGTTTGATATTCAGATGATGCATAATTAGATTTGGGTATAATCCTAGCATATCATGATAAGACCAAGTGAAGTTTATTTGTATTTCTTTGAAAAATTCCACAAATTCTTCTCTCCTCTTTTGACAATGAGGCTGCAAGATGTATAATTTTAGGATATGATTCTGTCCCAATGTTGATCTTTTCTGTTGGCTCTATCAAGATAGGTGATCTTTTTCCATAATGTTCAGGTAAAGTATCCAACCTCTCTTCCTTAGGTGCCACAATTGGGTTTTCACCTTTGGAAACATATTTTATTTCTTTCTCTTCTTGGTCTAGTACTGCCACATTGTGGTTTTCACCACTAGACTCTTTCATTTTTTATTTTATTTTATTTTTTTATTTTATTTCTTGACTAAGAGATTGAATACTTTCCCTCATCATTTTTCCTTGATATATTGCATTGTTAGAAGAGGGTTCAACTACATTTAGGTATAAGGCCAAAGAATTGTCATTTGGGAATGACGTTTGGCTCTATGGAATCCCATTCAATGAGTTTCGGGTATACAAGAGATAAAGTATCATTAGATAGGTTCAAGTTGGTAGGGTTTATGAACATGACTTCATTTTATAGTTCATACATTGTGTCATTTAAGTCTATGGCATGGACTTGTTCTAGGTGTTCCATATAACTTGGATCAAAATCCCCCTTGCTAGAGTCATCTTGGGTTTCTTGAGGATAAAAATCTCGTGGGTTAAACCTATCACTAGATTCTTCAATTTTTGGTAACTGTGAGGGTACATAGGGTTCCCCTATCCATTGAGATATTTCTACTTCTTGACTTGGATTAGGCTCTTGAATAGAAACTAACCCTTGGTTAGAACTTGAAGCTTGGTTTTAAGTTAACTCTTGACTTTTACCTGGGTTAGACATAGGAGAATAAGAATGGATAAAATCCACCTCTTTATCTTGAGAAGATCCACTAGATAAAGAATCTCATTCAATTTCATTAGAGTCATCATCACTTTGGGAATTCAATTTAAAAATTTGTTTATATAATTGAGAATGATTCTTTTTGGTATATCTTGGTTCAAGATATCCTAATCCTGATTTTTCCTTGCTATCTCTCCAAGCCATTTCTATAGGTTCTACTAATCCTTCATTTATGTTTCCCAATGGTCCTCTTCCTTTGTATCCCATATTTTTCATTATTTTTGAAACCTTTTCCATATTGATGTATTGGGATACTAATGTTTTGAATCTTTTTTTCATTTGCATTTGATTCTTCTTCCTCTTTAAAGAGCCACTTTAGGATTTCATTGTCATCTTCTTCCATGGATGAAGAAGTGCTAGCTCTTACAAAATCATCATTATATTTAAAGGGAGGATTAGAGCTATAAGGTCTACCATAGGACCTAGGAGAAAGTTGAAAATCCATCATTGTTAAGGAATATTCCCCTATACCATTTTTCTTGATCTTGCATTTCTTTTCAAAATTCTTCATCATTGTGTCCATATTTTGATAATGTATTTCTTTGGCTTGCATTTGAGAAGATTTTGAATTCTCCTCTTCTTATTTTTCCATAGAATTTTCTTCACTAACTTTCTCATTTCCTTTATTTGATGCAGCTAAGTTAGTTGGGTCTTGATTTTCTTTAACAAAGGTGTCTTCTTCCTCCATCTTTCCTTTTCCTTTTGCTAAGGAAAAATCCTTACAATTTTGACCTTAGTGCATTTGTCTTGATGTGGTGCATTTGGTATTGTAAAGAGCTGTAATGGGTAAAATATGGATAGGGTTTAGAACAATGGGGGTTTGCACATAAAAGAGACCCTAAACCAATATTTAACACTAAACATGAACTTCTAATGATAAGGAATATAAATTTGGAAATGCTTGCAAATAATAATGAAATAAAATACATACCTCATAACATAGAAGATTTGGAAATACCTATTTTCTACTTATACTAAGTTTTTGGAAATTCTGCAAGCAGATCTAGAACTGAAACACAGAGATGGAGAAAACCCAAAAATCTTTTCCTTTTCTGAGCCAGCTCAACCTTGACTTGAATAAAGGTCAACCTTGACCCCTTTATGTTGACATTGACTTGCACTGCTCCGAAGAAAATTCTGTTCACAGATCCCAGAAGTTTGTCAAAAAGGGTATTCAAATCTGCTCTACAACTCCTGAAACAACGACTGTAGATATCTAAAAATGGTGTTTTGGGGTAGCTATATAGGGTTTTTCCTTACTCAAACCCCTACTTTGGTGATCTCCACCTCCATGAATAATCGGATGTAATAGAATATGTGTGTGTTGCCCATAGGAAGAGCTTTGAATGTGTAATGACAAGATCTAATACTCTAGATTGAAACCCTAGCATGAATTGAAATGAGAGAGAAATGCATAGATTTGAATATGATAAAGAAACATACCAAGCCCCCAAGGCTAAATTACTCCTACCAAACTCACAATCCGTAGTTGCTACCCCATGATTGTATCTTTTGAATGCTTGAATGTTGAAAATGGTAGATCAAGGAAGAAAGAATCTTTCTTGCTCCAAATGAATGTCCACAATAGCTTGTCCACCAAAATGCTTGCTTGCATCAAGGAATCATCAATATCTTGTTCTCCTATAGCATCTTCTTACAGTCTTGCACCATCATCACTTGTAGCTTCTCATGACCTCTTGAAATGAAGGCAAAAGAGAGTGCTTATGGGTAAAAGCACAATAAGCTGTCACCCTTTTACAAAGGAAGAGGCTAACAAAATCAAAGTTGTTCAACTTCAATAGTATAAAAATGACATTTATGTTTAGAATTTGAAGATGGTGTAAACTAATTAAATGTGATAAAATGGATGAAGTTTATGATTAATATTTTTAATATTTTTTTTGAATAATAATTGATATGTTTTTTAAATTTTTAAAGACAATTTTTTAGCTGCTGAAAAATGCTGAAAATTAGGGGTCTAGTTCCCACCAAAAAATTATATGTAAATAAACATATTTTCCCCTAATTTCAAAATATGTCATAGATGACATATATATCTAGTGCATAAAGAAATAAAAATAGGTTTGTGACCTATATTTTCTCTTTTATAACAATTCAAATTCCAAATCACTGAAATCGACAGTTTTCATCTCGCAACATTTTTTTCATAACAAATCTATCCCAATCAAAAAAAGAAATATATATTCTTGAAGAGGACTCTCTCCTCTAGTGCACCATGTGTTTTTAAAATTTATTTAATATAATTTACTATTTTTTTCTTTCTCCGAATCAACATCTCCTTAACTGTTAAAATACCTACTTGTAATATTTTTTAATTACAATAAACTATGTCTTATTAAAATACTATAAAATCTATATGAGGATATTCTTGACTCTGATCTCTACAAAAGGGTATTTTTAAATTTTTTTAAAAATGTCATTAAAAATATTAGGAGTTATTGAAATGCAACTTTTCTGAAATAATTTTATTTTTATGGTAATTGGACCCAAAGTGGTATAAAACATGTAATTAATATATATTTCCAATTGGAAAAGTTAAAGAACTTATCTAACTTAGCTACAATGAATCTTGCTAGACCATATGTTTGACCAAAATTAATTTTAGTTAGAAATACTAAAATTCAGTTGTGCTGATAAGTTAGCCAAAAAGGTGACACCTGATTGTGCTTTTACCCTTATATAGAGATTTCAAGGAAAGGCTCCTTAGGAAATGTAAGGGCCATTAATTCAAATTTCACCTCAAATTATGGTCCAATCACAATAGCCAAGTAAGGAGGGAAAATAATTAAATAAATTTTGAATAAAAACCCTTTCGCATTCGGATCCAGAGGCCCATTTTTAATTTAGAGCCCTGCTATGATCTGAATTTGGAAGCGGTGACCAAAACCTGAAAAAGGTCAAGGTCAACCTCAACCCTGACCTAGGTCAAGGTCGACCTCAACCTTGACCCAAGGTTTCAGGTCAGTCAACATAGGAAACAAAGAAGTTTCTGGGTTGGCTAGACACTTAGAATGATGGGAAAACATGACAGAATGTCGAAAAAGGGCACAAAGGCCTAGGATAAATGTGATGAAGGCTAGGAGGGATATTACACAAGTCCTACCTATAAAATAGAGCCACAAAGAAGGAAATTAAGGAGAATCCTTGAGATCCTAACCCTAATTTTACCTAGAAATGAAGAATCAAGTGAAAATGCATCCTAAATGCAAATCTATCATGAAAATACACTAAATGAGGGTGCTAAACCTACCAAGATGGAAGTGCTTCCATTTTAAGATGATACATTTAGCCCCTACTTTAGCTTAAATATGAAACTACGTGAATATGCAAGCTAAAGTAAGAAAACACCATAATAAATAAAAAGGATATAACCAAGTCCTCAATGTAGAGATCTTGCAAAAAAACCATTAGTAACCACAACTTGAACCACACAAGGTTAATGAAAATCCATAAATCACCTAAGACTTGCAAAAATGAAATTGATAAGTGCATAGAGCCCCTTATGCCCCCCCTATTTTGGCTTTCTACTTCTGAAGGGTGAAACAGGGTGATAAGGATAGCCCTATATACTAGATATGCAATATGTTGAAAAAGGCCTTTTCGTAAACCATTTATAAGGAGTCCTACCCTTCCTAAACTGATTCAAGGAGTTAGGTATCTAAATTGTGATTCCAACACCATGGATGACACTAAAAATGGAGCTATCGAACTCAAGTTATGGTGAAAAGAGTGAATGTCTATCTAAATGTATATGAAGGGAAATTCAAATTTAAAATAAATAAACCCTAACAAACCCTAATAAAAACCCTAATTTTGATCTATAAATAAGGGAAGAGAGCACATACCTACCCATTCTTACCATTTGCAGATTCTAGGAGAGAAATTAGGATGCCAAGCAAAGAGGAACTTTGAGCGACACAAATGGAGCTCTTGAGATAGTGCCTAGCTACCAGACAACCGCTTCCCAAGGTAAGTTTTTTGTTGTTGATTTTTTATAATCTCAAATTCCTATTTTTATAGGCAAGGTTGACCTTGAACCTTAAAGGTCGAACCTGACCTAGTTATGTCGACCTTGACCCTTTAAGGTCGACATGGACTAGGAAGGTCTACACCTATTTTGGAGTGAGGTCGACCTCGACCCAAGAAGGTCAACCTTGACCTAGGAAGGGTTGACCTTGACCTTGACCTAGTGAAGTTGGATTTACAATTTTGTGATTCTATAGTTCTTATATGATGTCAGTTTGTGCTTACAGGACCTAGTTTATCTCTGAGAGCACCCCTTTGAAGGGCCAGTACTGATCATTAGAGAGAAACTATCTGAGTTGAGTAGGGATGAGATAAAATTATTGAGAGACATAGGACTATACTGGGTAATAGTCCTACCACAAATGAGAATCCACTGAGCCATGTTATTGGCTCTTATAGAGAGGTGGGATGAGGACACATGTTCCTTTCATCTTCCCTCAGGAGAGATTACAGTGACACTAAAGGATGTGTATAGGATCCTACGAATTCTAGTTTGAGGTGATCCTGTCAGACTGAGAGTGCAACAGGGTCCTAATGATATCCATGTAGATGCAAAGTATTTCTTAGGATGGGTTCCACATATGAAAACCTAAGCAAACCATATCACCCTATTAGCCATACTGGCAGGTCTGACACCCTTGGTATGAAGGGTTATGTTGTGTATACTTTCCTTGGTTATAGTACCCAACACAAAGGGTATGTACAATCTTTTCAACACCTTTTACCCATCTTATACATAGGATGGAGAGTGACATGAATACCTTCACATGGGGCTGCAACATGCTAGCCCATCTATACCACAAGTTATGTCAATTGGTGAGATATTAGCGAGAGAGTCTCATGGTATGCACCCTTTTATAGATTTGGTTGTTCGAGCATTTCACATGTACATAACCACAAGGTGTTCCTGTGATGGTAGATGCTAGCACATCGAGAGCCTTTGCTTATCCACTAAGAGATGTCTAGTAGCACAAAGATATCCTCTATTGGAGGGTACATCTAGACTATGTTCTAGGCATAGATGTGATATAGAGACCATACTATCGCATGACAATGTGACCAGATACACGACATCAGATGAAACACTCACAGAAGCACAAGCTGCTAGAGGGTCATTAGAGTCACATAGTGATGCCATACTACTATGACCGAGTGATGAGACAGTTTGGACTTATATAGGGAGTCTCTAGAGCAGCACCTTAGTATGGACATCTAATGAGATACTATCAGAGACTTGGCGCTATATGTCGACCATAAGTAGTGAACTTTATAGATAGTGATACAAACAAGATAGTGGATATAGAGATAACCCTTGATGTGGCCTATTCAGGTATCAACTGAGACTACATCAGATACTAGAGTCTAAAGGGAACCCACCCCATCTTCCCTATGACTATCCCACAAGTGATCTAGGCCTTTCAGAGAGGACACACCGAGATAGTAGCATACCAAAGGAGGAGGAGGATCATAGAGATGAGGAGGAGCCCACCTCCATGGGAGATCCCACAGAGGAGAAGATAGAGGAGAGAGAAGATGAGATGCCCCCAATTGATAGTACTGGTGCAGATGTGCATGTTGTTCATGCATCACCATTGAGATCATGACAACCTCCACGAGCCCATACAAAGATACCGCCTTTGAGACCTAGACACAACGAGTGTGGAGAGAGTAGTCACTCCATGACCCCACCATCCAAACCCTTTAGTGATGCCCAAGAGGGAGATCTAAGTATAAAACATGCATTTGATTTGAATATTTAACTTAATTTGTGAAGAAAAAAGACTAAAAGATAAATATATTTCAATTCTATAGCTAGCATGGTAGAGTGGAGGAGCTTTTTATCCAAGGTCTTGAAGGATACATGCCTATCCTACTGACTACTAGCCAACGAGTGAGAGTTTCCCATCAGCTACAGAGATCCCGACAGGCATGTCGATATCTTTGCTTGTGTCCAATGAGAGCTGAGGTTGTGTAGAGAAAGGGAGGAGAGGCTGATGGCCGATCTACAGAGATCACATGAGTGCATATATGAGCTTAGCATATTGAGGAGCCACTTTTGGACCACTAATAAGAGATCTTCATCTTCTCATCATAGATCAGAGGGATCTGGGAGCCATCAACCGTTAGAGAATAGAGAGAGAGATAGATAGGACATTGTGTCATGTCTCATTTCAAATATAATTTTATTGAATAAATAATAATATTAAAATAGACAAATAAAAAAATAAAAAAATAATTATAAATAAATAATCAAAATATTAATAATAATAAATTACAATATAATTTATTATTAATCAATAAATAAATGTAATACTACATGAATATAATAATATTATAATAACATAATAATATATTAGAGAAATTGACAATATATAATAGTTAATATAACATCTATCATATATACAATATATAAATACAATATAATAATATCATTATTATATTGTCCATTTATTTATATAATATAACATTAAATAAACAATAATACAATGTGGTGAAAACTTATATCAATTACAAAAAAAGACAAGTCATACATAATACTCCATATCAAATACAATAGTGCATTGGTTGACGTAGACTCGTATATAATATATAAAAGTTATACTGGCGACCATCTGAAATACCAACGGATCATTCGAAACTATTTCAAAGCAACATTATCACGTACCCATCTATTGGTCTCTATTGTCTGAAATGAAACATTATAAAGATTGAATTATCGAGCGAAAGAAGCCGGTGATTGCTGAACATACGACAGAGCCCTATTAATCGATTCACCCGTATTCTAACAGCGAACAGATAATTAAGATACGATTAAGGGAATCAAAGCAAGGAACTACGATGATCATTAAGGCAATAGTTAGACATTGGTAGATATCAAGTGAGAACGATTGGGAAGACTAAAGTATTTGAGGGGGTGCCGTTAATATCACTGCAGAGGGTTGTTGGGAAGAAGATCATCGATTAATACTGTTCAACAAATGAATTAAGACTGAGACTACATACAGTCACCTCATCGTCTTCAATCACGATATCTTATGCTCTTCTACGGATGCCAACACATGGCAAATATCAACTCGTCGATATAATTAGATACTCAGACAGAATGATTAACGGAGACAATTAGAGACTATCAACAATAATGAAATTAAGCATACACGAAAGAGATTAATATTTCATATTAGAATGTTCAATAGATTACCTGCATCGTAATACACCAATCAAGCACAAGTTAATTAATTACCAACAAAGATTAACATGAAGTGGTATGTTTAACACAAGGTAAAGAGGTTAATGTTAAGACATGTCTCTTTAGCATCATGCCTTATCATTCCACAAACAAAATATAAGAAGGCATTCAAATTCATTCTATCGGTGGGGGGGGAGAGGGAGAAGACTTGGAAAAATCAACTAAGTTTACTACGCACCGGTTGAGACAAAGACATTGATTCTAATTGAAATCTCAAAGACAGCAGCAATATTCATTAAATAAAATATGCAATGTTCACAAGGGAGTTTTGATTATTGTGACAAACCATAATTATAAAGTCTTAGACAACAATAAACAATGATCTCCATAATAACTTAAGCCTATACAATTATAGATCAGAGTCCATTACATTGAAATAAGATTTGAATATCAATATAGGATTCATATCAGAATTAATGATAGCAAACAACCATTGCAGAATAACATTCAGTAAATGCATTTATAGAATTGTGAACAAATTAAGGTGGGAAAGAAGTCTTTTGTGATTAATTTTAAAGAAATCAGTCCCAAATTCTATAGGACTGGACACGGGACATTACAGTGGTATTAGAGCATGATCATGCCATCCCGTGGGGTAAAGATATACAAAAGAAGAACGTAGAAAACCAATGGAGCTTTGAAGTAGTTTAATCATAGTCGCATCAACAATCTAAGAATTTGGTAATGTATACAAGTAATTTATAATTTTTGTTGATTATTAATAAAATATTTTTAAATAAGGGGAAAGAGTGGCAATCAAGGTAGAATCGCGAAGGGCACCCTATTATAGTGGTAGTAAGGAAGAACCATATAAGGACATTCTACTGCATTATCATTCAGGGAGAACCGGTAAGGGCACCCTATTGTTAGCACCTTCCCAAGGTTGCAATTAAGGGAGAATCGCTAGGGCACCCTATTGCAGTAGCATGTAAGGGAGAACTGCTCCAAGGGCACTCTACTGCTTTGTAATTAAGGGAGAACTACTAGGGCACCCTATTGCAGAAGAGACCAAGGCTGCAATTAAGGGAGAATCGCTAGGGCACCTATTGTAGTAGCATGTAAGGGATAACCGCTATAAGGGCACTCTACTGCTCTGTACTTAAGGGAGAACTACAAGGGCACCCTATTGTAGAAGAGACCAAGGCTGTAATTAAGGGAGAATCGTGAAGGGCACCCCATTGCAGCGACAGTTAAGGGAGAACTATTGTAAGGGCACCCTATTGTGTTGTGATTGAGGGAGAACTGCTAAGGGAACCCTATTGCAGAAGTAGTTGAGGGAGAACCACCGAGGGCACCCTATCGCAATTATAGTTAAGGGAGAATCGCTAGTATGGCACCCTACTACGCTGCGATCATGGGAGAACTGCTAGGACACCCCACTACAAGGTAGAGATTATATCTTTGAAAGCCTAGGAGAGATAAATCTATCTTCTAGGAAGGATGGATATGCCAAATTTTGGATATGCATAAGGCCTTAGAAGGAGATAGTCGTAATGAGATGGTGACATAGCTTGAGGATCATTCTAGAATAGACATATGGCAACTAGAACCGTAAAAGATCCTCCCAGAGAGCTTGTAACCTGATAACGGACTCTCCCTAAGGATTAGGACCATTCAGAAGAGCTTAGCATGGAATAGGACAATCCTTAACAAGAGGAAAAGACACATACTACAGTACATCAAGATAAGTCCATCTTTAAATTATTCTTGGTATTTTAATATTATGATCTTTAGATTTGATAAGTTTATAAATATATGTCATTTCTCACCCCAAGTTAAAATTATTATTTCAGGGTTATCAGATTCCATTGGTAAAGAAAGATGATGTTAGAATGCACAACAGAACTTGCTCACATTAAATTAGCATTGCTTGAGAGCAAGCAATTTGGAGAAGGGCGAACTGTCATGTCCCATTTCAAATAGAATTTTATTGAATAAATAATAAAATTAAAATAGACAAATAAAAAAATAATTATAAAAAAAAATCAAAATATCAATAATAATAAATTAAAATATAATTTATTATTAATCAATAAATAAATGTAATACTACATGAATATAATAATATTATAATAACATAATAATATATTAGAGAAATTGACAATATATAATAGTTAATATAACATCTATCATATATACAATATATAAATACAATATAATAATATCATTATTATATTGTCCATTTATATATATAATATAATAATAAATAAACAATAATACAATGTGGTGAAAACTTATATCAATTACAAAAAAAGACAAGCCATACATAATACTCCATATCAAATACAACAATGCATTGGTTGACGTAGACTCGTATATAATATTAAAAGTTATACTGGGAACCATCTGAAATACCAATGGATCATTCAAAAGTATTTCAAAGCAACATTATCATGTACCCATCTATTGGTCTCTATTGTCTAAAATGAAACATTATAAAGATTGAATTATCGGGTGGAAGAAGCCTCTGATTGCCGAACATATGACAAAGCCCTATTAATCGATTCACCCATATTCTAATGGTGAATAGATAATTAAGATACGATTAAGTGAATCAAAGCAAGGAACTACGATGATCATTAAGGAAACAGTTAGACATTGGGAGATATCAAGTGAGAACGATTGGGAAGACTAAAGTATTTGAGGGGGTGTCGTTAATATTGCTGTAGAGGGTTGTTGGGAAGAAGATCATCGATTAATACTGTTCAAAAAATGAATTAAGACTAAGACTACATACAGTCACCTCATCGTCTTCAATCATGATATCTTATGCTCTTCTACAGATGCCAACACATGGAAAATATCAACTCATCGATATAATTAGATACTCAGACAGAATGATTAATGGAGACAATTAGAGACTATCAACAATAATGAAATTAAGCATACACAAAAGAGATTAATATTTGATATTAGAATGTTCAATAGATTACTCGCATCATAATACACCAATCAAGCACAAGTTAATTAATTACCAACAAAGATTAACATGAAGTGGTATGTTTAACACAAGGTAAAGAGGTTAATTTTAAGACATGTCTCTTTATGTGCATTTATAGAATTGTGAACAAATTAAGGTGGGAAATAAGTCTCTTGTGATTAATTTTAAAGAAATCAGTCCCAAATTCTATAGGACTGGACACAAGACATTACACATTGTGCCACATATGTATCAAACTCAAAAAGAATTTATAAATGAAAAACTCTCGTTGATAGTTAGTTTTGTGATTGATTAATATATTTTCACTAATAAGATAAAACTTAACAAAAAGAAAGAACATGTATAAATTTACTCAAATGTAATTTGCTAAAATCACATAACTTATAAAACAAACATAGCTATTTTATAAGGAATACATAAATACACAAGGAAAGAAAGATGCACTAGGGATAATAACATTTGAGATGCATAATATTGATAGGTTCTTTAAAAGATATAGCATCAATATCAGCAATTTTGTAAGCATCTGAACCAAAGTCCTTAATTACAACAAAATGTCCAAGCTGATTAGGGCTAAACTTTCCTTTTTCACCAAGTAAAGCATTTACATTTTTTTAATTTTCATATAATACTAAATCACCCACTGATAATGATCATTCAATTACCTTATGATCATACTGCTGAATAGGGGTAAAATGGCATCACCTCTATTCAAGTGTAAAAAAATGATGTGTGTGGATAGATGTATGGGGGAAATATGAGATCTACTCTAAATCCAAATTCCCAAAGGAGAGATCCAATTTGATCAACTGAGAGGTTAATACACAATCGAATCAATCTACGAAGAATATGAAGCAGAGAGAAAAACCCAATGTTTCCCTATAAAGGAGTTATGCTTGAAATCTGAAATAATTGAAATACAAATACTAACCTCAAATTAAGAAAAATATGGAAAATACTGATTTTTTATGTTTGTGTGTACTTTCAGTCAATTTTGCAACCTGTTTTGGACTGGAAATGCTGAGATGAAGAAAACCCATAAATCTTTTATCTTTCTAACGGTAGGTAGTCTTCGACCCTCATAAAAGGTCAAAGGCCAGATTCTTTATTTGAAGGTCGATTTTGACCTTGTTTGCAAATCTCAGAAGCTCACCAAAAAGGATATCCAAATCTTCTCTCAAATCTAAAATTCTGCACCTGTACCTACAAGAGAATGGGGGTTTTGTTTGTATGGGGGGTTTGCCTTGGTCAAACCCTAATTTAGAAATTCACCTTGAAATTGAATTGAAATGTAGTATGCATAAAAAAAGCAATTGAAACAATTCACCTTGCTTATGTTGAAGTCCTTGTAGAGGATTTGAATCCTCAAATCCACAAGTAGGAATGCTTCAATGGATGTAGAATGAATGTAGGATGTCTCCAATCAATGACATTTGATCTTCAACACCAATCTTGAATTGATCTTTGCATATGAGGAGGCTTGGATGAATGTAGAAGGATGAATCTTCAAGGGGGCTCCAAAGAGATTGAATCATTCAATAGCTAACAATGGATCTCCCTGATGGATGAATGCTTGAACACTTGAATGCTTGAAGGCTTTCTTGAATTTATTTGCTTGCACTTGAGAGCTTTCTCATAAAATTGCTTGAGATGTGATGTGCTCTCACAAAACTTGATGATCAAAATGAGAGAGGAAGGCCTCCTTTTATAGTGAACTAGGGCACAATCCTCTAGAGGGGCCACCTTGGAGAATTAAATCTCAATTAGGTCCTAACCTTTAGAAAATATACCTAAATTAAATGTAATTTAAGGATTTACCATTCTAAAACCCGAAATGGCCTACCCGAAGGTGGGAAAATGAATATCCCTGAAACCCGACACCCAGAATTCAAGGAAAATTGAAATTTGGACATGAGGGTCAAGGACAAGCTCAAACCTGACTAGGTCAGGATCAAGGTCGATCCTGACTAGGTCAAGATCAAGGTCGATCCTAACCTGGTCAAGATCGAGGTCAACTTTGACCCCATATAAGTTGACTTTGACCTTAGGATCTTGTCCTAGAGTGTTAGGAAATAGAGATATGAAGTGAAAATCAGGTGCAGAGGAAAGCAGAATAGGGGGAAAAGCCAAATACATGCAAAGACCTGATCAAGGAACTTAAAATGACCCCATACCACTTATTCATAGGGCTAAACATTCTTATCATGGAAGTGCTTCCATTTTAAGACTATACATTAAGCCCCACTTTAGCAAGAGTATGGACTCGATGCAAACTCTTGGTAAAGGAGATCAGAATGAAAAGATAATCTTATCATAATCCAAGGGACAAAGAGAAACTTTAAGCCCCTAGAGAATCAAGTCTTCATCGACTCCTAGATCACAATAAGAGAGACATCTCTAGAGAGAGAAAGAAAATGTGTGATTATCTTGCCCAATGAGAACTTATGTCCCATTGTGAAGCACACAAGAAAATAGCACAACTGAAAAGATGGAATTGAATCGCCTAGTGAATGTGGCTACTCATTAGTCAACCCATTGAAGATTTACCCTTAGGAATATCCTATTCCATAAGAACAAAACCAAAAATAAAAGAGATCTAGTCTTAAGGACACCTCTGACCTTAAGGGATCAAAATAAATGTATATTTGAAACTGGAGGGATCAAGAGATCCTAAAATATAAATCCATGCTTTAAGGATTAGTTACTAATCCAAAAAGAGAGAAAAGTATCTTGAAAAATAAAATATGTGTATCAAAAAGTGTGTGTGTGCAATAAGTGAGCAGAGCATATGCCCCCACATTAAAGTCATTGCTGACACTTTAATAGGAGCAATGGCTTTAATGAAAACATAAACAACTCCACTGATTATGTTTCCACGTTGAGATGCCCCTAGATGAAGACAAATAAAAGGAAATATCATAGAAACATACATAGAACACAAAAGGGATCTACCTACCATGGGGTCAGTATGATCATAAGATAATATATATATGCTATTATTGCAAATGAATTGACATCATTCCCCAAAGAAAGTAGAACTACGATCACAAAGGAGGAAAGATCACATAAGATATACGAAGGAGAATCTTTTTGGATGATGACATGGAGACCAAAAAGAATTAGTGCTACCATATCTCAAATCCAAGCAGATTACATAAGGAAACATTTACGAACAATAGCGCAATTATGACATAACATTGAACAACACATAGAAGCACAGAGATACATATAGAGGAATTTGAACAACAGTTTCGATTCCCTCATCACCTTGCACCGAGTAACAAGGATCATATAAAATAATCTAACAACATTTAGCAAACACATTATAGGAGAAACACAGTACAACAAGAAAACACACAACAAAGTTACCACAAAGGAAAAGCCGATCAAGTGTGCTGCCTACTCTCCCCATCTCGTTGTATATCATTTAGGGAAGGTGGGTAACTTGCAAGAGGGACTATATCCAACACAGTAGGAATGATAGCCAGTTCCAAACAAGGATCCTCTTTAGAATCACAATGTTTGACACTAGGTGTAAGAGTTAATTGTGATGAAAGCATATTAGGTAGATCAATGTCAATGTCAATAGTCTCATATTCATCATTAACATCATCAGTATCATGAAGAGTATCTTCTTCATCCAAATTAATCAAAATAGGATCTAAGATACAAATAGAATCATCATAATCATGCATCTTAACATCATTATTAGTAACAACATCATGTATAGGTTTATCTGAAGAAGGTAGAGATCTTTAAAAAATGGAATTATGAGCTTTAGCATGAGCACGACACTTCTTACGACATTCATTAGTAGATCGATTACATTTTGATTTATTTGAAATAGGTTGAGAACTAGGAGGAACAATCACAGGATCCTTCACAGGTTCTTTAGGAAGATCAATAGGATTATTAACCATAGGAGGAACAATCACAGGATCTTTGATAGGTTCAATATAAGGAACTTGATTAATAGAACTAGAAGCCATAGTTAAAAGAGGTATAGAAGGTGTAGGAAAAAGACCACGATTAAGATCCATAGGAGGTAGGCTTAATTCAAGAATCTTATGATGTTTATAGGCTTGATATGAATGGAAAATATTATCAGGTCGAGGAGGACATGAATTAGGTAATGAAGGCCAAAAGAAATCAAGAGTAGCATAATCTCTAGGCCTAGAAGGTTGATATATACTATGATTAATCATCTTTATTTCACCATCATGAATGAATTTAAGAAACTTATGGATAGGTGAAGCAACAACATGCATAGCAGTCAACCAAGGCAAACCTAGCTTAACTTGAAATTGATCAGAAGTAGGAACAACAAAGGTAGTGTTCACAATTTTTCCACAAAGCTCAACCGATAAAGTAATAGAACCAAATGATGGATAAAGAAAACCATTACAAGTTTGAATCCACACATCCAATGTATCATAAGAATCACATTGTAAGCTTTTCATAAAAATATTTTCTTCAGTAATAACATTGACTAAGGATGTAGTATCAACAAGACAACCACAAGTAGGTATTTGAGAAATCCTAGTAGCAATGTAAAGGGGACCATTAGGAGCTTTAATAGTCTCAGAGTCATCAAAGGTAATCAAAAGTTCTCTAGGTCTTTTATTCTTAGGTTGTTGTTGAGGTTTAGGTTGAGTTTTCAATTTAGGTTTAGATTTTTGTCAAGGTTGAGATTGAACTTGAGGTTGAATTTGAGGTTGAGGTTGAGGTTGAGGTGGAGATATAGATTGACCAACATGCTCCACTTGATTAACAATATGATTGAGATCATCCATCTTCAAATCATACATAATTTCCATAGCAGATGGTTGAGCAATGGTATTAGTAGCATGCGTAGGTAAAGGGTTCGTATAGATTTGAAGGCTTTTATTAGGAGGAGAAACATATTTGTTACCACTACCATTAATATTATCAACAGATAAGGCATTAGAGTCAATTAAGTCTTGAACCTTATGTTTTAAAGAATAATATTTCTCAGTATCATGACCATTCTAACGATGATATTGACAAAAAGCATTTTGATCAAAAGATTTAGATGCAATCGTAGCTGGTAAAAGAGGTTGAATAAGAAGTAAAATAATCATATTAGCAGTTATCAACCTATTCATAATAGCATGTAAAGATTCAGAAAGAGGAGTAAACATACAATTTAATCGAAAAGAAATGGATGCAGAAGTGGCATTGTGAGATGCAATAGCAACTTGATCAGCAATTGCATTCACTTGTTTGTTTATCTTGACATAGTTGTTGAATTTTTGAAATTTGTTTGGATTAGGAGAAGCATCACTCTTATAAAATGGAACAGGAGCCATTGGAGTGTTGCTCTCAAATTGACTCACTTGTAATTGATAATGATGAAGTGCTGCACAAAGTTATTGAAAAGAGGTAAATTTAGTAAGCAGAATCTTATCTCTAATATCTTTTTGCAAATTTGAAATAAACATACGTTGAATATCAATATCAAGAACATGATAGGAAATCTAAGCATGCAAATGCTTAAATCTACCAATAAATTCAGTCAATTTTTCTTTAGCACTTTGTTTACAATGCATCAAATTAGTCAAAGACACTTGCGGACCAATGTTGTTTTGAAATTGTTGAATAAAGGCATTAGCAAGTTGTGGAAAGGAATCAATGGAATAAGGAGGCAAGGAACAATACCATTGTAAGGCCTTGTCATGGAAAGTTCTAGCAAACAGTTTGGATAAAATCCTATGGTCATGAGCATAATCACTACAAAGGATTTAGAATGTTTTAACATGATGAATAGGATCTCCTTTCCCATTATAATTCTCAAGATGAGGCATCTCACCTTGTTGAGGAGTAGGAGTACAAATAATGTCTTGGGAAAAGGGACTTCCCATGTCACATGTAAGAATACTAAAGTTGTTTTGAGTTAAGGAAGCAAGTTGTTATTGCAAGAATGACACAGTTTGAGCCAAACTGATGATTGTTGAATCATTAGAGGAAATAGGAGGAGTAGCAACATTGGACACACTAGGTAAAGTGTAAGAAGCTACAAGAATAGAAGACACAACTAGAGGAACACTAAGAACTATAGTTGGAAGCTGATTGGAATAAGTAAAATGAACATTATGATATGAAGGTTGTGATGTAGGAAGGGACATAGGAGGAACACTCATAGAAACATAGGGAACCATCACAATCACCAAAGAAGGAGTATAGGTGGGAATACTAGGTAAAGGATTAGAAGGAGGTCCCACACTAGTGATAGGAGGAATCAACCCTAAATCTTGAGCTTCTCAAGCTAAAGGTTTAACATTTGAATGCATGAGGTGAGTAATACCATGCAAGAGGTTAACACCTTGATCACTATCACAGAGAACTTTCTTAAGAGCCTCTATAGCTTGAATAGAATCTTGATTATGGAACTCTTGAATAATCTAATTACCCATTTTATCAAGTTTAGTGGAAATTTTTTGGACTTGTTCAGGAGGAACTCTTAAAGCGTCATCCTCATCATGAGATGAGTGAGAAGAGTTTTGCTCCATTATAGGATTGGAATCATGAAGAATCAAGTTATCATCTAGGATTCTAAGGAAAGGAGAGGAAGATTCAGGATCAAAGGCACCCATGAGCCCATGACTTCTTCTAACCAGAATGTTATAAGTAGGACTAGTGGTAGTAAAGCTCATAAACTAATGAACTAAACTAAGAACACATAAAACATGAATATTTTTTATATTTTTAAAATCTAATTGTATACACCTAAAAATGGTCATCTAGACTATTAGCCCCTTTTGCTAAATCACTAATTGCTTATTCTTGATCAAATCCTAGTTCTATCATTTATTCGATTATTTTCTATGGGCTAACCATTTTATCCTAAGTCTTTATTTATTTAAAAAGAATATTTCCTCCCCTTTTAATAAATAAAAAGCCCCCACTTTTCCTCTTATCCTAAGTTGCACAAATAAAGCATTATTCTTATTTTATAAAAAGGGAAAAAACACTTTTTGTCTCATATGGACACAAAAGTCAACTCTTATTTTCTCATTGGAGGATACTTGTGCACATGGATTGCTCCTATTCAAGCTCCACCGTTGATTAAATCTTTTGACTCTTAATCTCCATGGTCCATTTCTCCTCATTTCCTATAAAAGAAGAGCTCTCTTCTTCATTCTAGATCCCCAACTTTTTATCCTAACTTTATGCTGCAGGTTTTCTAGGTACACTTTGGAGCTTTTGAAGATTTGGAGCATTTCTTGCAGTCTACATCTCATTCTTGCATTCTTAGCTTAGCTTCATATTTATGCTTTCTTAGATTAGCTTCATTTCTATGCTCTAGATTAGCTCACATAGATTAATTAGCTTGGGTTGTAACACTTGCATATTTCCTTTCATAGTTTAGCTTGCATTTCCATTTCTAGCATAGCATTGCATTGCATTTGCATTCATTTGATTCTTGGAGATATTGGCATCCTTGCCCTTGTCTTCATTGAATCTCCCATTGCATGGTTTACTAGCAAGGTTATAGGCTAAATAGCTCTAGTTGAGAGCATTCTTAAAAACCCTTGCACTCCATTCCTAGGGAGCTATGGATCGATTTGTGAGGGCTCATTCTTGAGCTCCTTGCATGTAATGATCCATAGAAGTGTGACATAATTATTGCACACATTTTTGGCGCCCACCGTGGGGCAGAGTAGACTAACTTTGTCCCTTCTTTTTCTGCATTTTCATCATTTTCCGTCAATTTTTCGGCAAGTTTTCAGCTTAATTTTTTGTCTTTGTTTTTTTGTCTCAGATTGTCATGCGATACTTTCCAGAAGTATCGCGCGATATACCTCTATATGTGCGCGCAATACTTCGCCTGTCATAAGAAGTATCGCACGATATACCTCTGTATGCACGTGTGATACTTCGCCTGTCAGAAGTATCGCTTGGCTATAGTAAAGAATATCGCCTGGTGTCGGGCGAAGTATCGCTTGGTATAAGGTGAAATATTGCGTAGACTAAAAGTATCACTTGGTGTTAGGTGAAGTATCGCGTGATACTGTGTCTGTACTTGGCAGTGAGCTATTTTTGGGCTATTTTATCTATCTTGCAAGTTTTGGGTTGTTAGCTATCTTTTTGAAATTTTTTGAAATTTCTAGCGTTTTCAAATCTGTGCCACTCTGGAAAATGGGTGCCCATTTTTTTTTTGAAATTTTGCAAATGGTATCAAAAGTTTAAGTGTTATATATCATTGGAAAGGTCTTTCCGAGCCCAATCCAACCATGATGGTTTCATTTTCAGATTTTATCATTTGATCAGTTATTTTTGCACATTATCTGATTTTTTTCATGTACTAATCATTGTTAGATTTTGGATTTTGATTCTCCTAACTCTTGTTGGTCTAACAAGTTGTGGTTGTAGGTGCTTCTTGCTTGAAATTTGCTAAAATCGCATGTCAAAGAGGGCTACTAATGGTTTTTGTAGGGCTGCCCTAAGCATAAAAACCAAATCAAGTGCTTGTTTAATTGCTTTCTTTATTAAGTGTGGCATATACTAGTTGTTTCCTTTCATAGGCACTTAATACCTTGTTGTAGAAATTTTGAGGTGGTAGGAGAGTATGCTCTTCACCCTTGTGGTGAAACAGAAATCTTGACCCATCTTGGGATTTTGAAAGCAAGGGGGTAATTGAATCTTTGCTTGGTGTGTTTGGGAGAGATTTTTGAGATAGGGGAGTATGCTCTTCACCCTTGTGGTGAAACAAAAACCTTGAACCTCAAGAATTAATCCACTCTTTGTTTAGCTTAGGATCCTTTAGCAGGCCTGCTCTTGAGCAATCAAGAGGAACGACCCAAGTGGGGACAACCTTGTCATCATTTTCTTTGGTGGCAAGTGATTCCAACTCACTATAATCTCAAGGCTATTGAGGACACAAAACCTTGGTAGACATAGTACTTATCTTCGCTTGATGTGAGTAACTTGTGGGATTGTGACCATGAGGAAAGCATTAAGCAAGAATGCTTAAGGTACTCTTGAGGCCGCGAGGTCCTAGTCCTTTACGAGGAGCAAGAGGGGTGCTATGAACGGAAACCCTTACTATGAACCATTAGATAGAGGCCACCCTATTTTAGCCGCTTAGCTTCTTGGTGCAAGGATTGATCCAAGTGGACTTACTCGGATCACCCCAAGACACTCACCATATGTGTTCCTTTGGTTGTGTTTTTGACACTTCCATGACAACGCCAATATCTCTTGTGGGAAACCACTTGGTGTGAGGCAAGGGAGCATCAAGTTGTGGGCCACGTTGCTAAGTAATGAGCCTTGTCCTTCTAGGTAGTAATTGCTTGAATTGTCTTCGATTGTGCTATACCAATGTAAACGTTCTCAACATTCAAACAAACAGTAGCATTCATAAGGTTCCCTATTTTGATATCACAAGTGCTTTTCTTGGCAAGATTTCTTTTGCCCTTGTTTCAAGTGTTCTATGACATGTTTGATCCCATACTATTTGCAAACTTGTCTTTTATCTATTGCTACTGCTTGTCAAACTGAGAAATTGCGCTGTTCAATCTACAAATTTGGTCCAAGCGCTTCAAAACTGAGTTTTTCACATTCAATGGTCAAGAGTCATATGATATTGAAGTATCCTTGCATACCCTCAACCAAGAATCCTGAGTCATTTCTACTATCCTATCATTGCTGCAATTCGGAGTGGCTCAACTTGGACTTTAACCTGTCGTAGAGTGTCTTTTTCTGTTCTTACCTGAAACTGGTTTGTTACCTACATGCTTAGATTTGTTCTAGACTGAAACAAATGAGCTAAAACTATTGGGTTTGAGTTTAATGAATGCTACTCTTGATCACTTGTCGCATCACGGTTACCTCTCTAGCTACTTGCTTATTGAGCTTCTTGCTCGTTGCTCAGCTTTAGTCAATTGATTGCTGTAAGTGGTTGAGCACTTTTGATGAGCCATCTCTCTATTGTTCTACTTTGACAAGTGATCTTTATTAGCCTTGCTTATCTCAAATTTGAGAAACTTTGTCTCATTCTATTAGTTGACCAACATCTCTTTTCATGCCGGTTACAACTCGGTCTCAATTTGAGTAGGAGAGTCATCCTCCGTTCAATTATACATAGTTACCTTCTCCAACTAGACGTTAAAAAGCACCCATTAGCAACAACAGTTCTAGTTCTGACCAATCTGAGAATTCTAAGGCTACACCATGGTATAAAGGAGGTTTCCTCTTTTCCGCATTCAAGACCCCCAAAAACACAGACAGTGTCTTACTCACTTTGACTGAACAAGAAAAGTTTCAACTCTTGCAAGAACACTTTGAGCGTAAGGATAATCAAGCGCACTTAGACAAAGAACACAATCAACAAAGGATGGATGCTACTAGGTGCATGGCTTATAGAGGGACATTTCATGAGCAACCTGAGACTAGTAATCATGAGCATAGACCTCTTTTTAACAATGGCAACAATGACAACAACACGCCACCAAGATCTCCTCGAAGGCCGACTTTTGCTATGCCTTCTTCACCACCTAGACCTCCTCCCTCTCAACATGAGGCAGAGGCTAATGATGAGATTTCTAGTGAGGATCTTATGAGATGTGAACAAGATGTGGATTTCCAATGAATGATGCATAAGCTTTTAGAGTGTAATGGCGATCAATATTTTCAATATATGACTTCTAGAGGATACAAGCTTCCTCCTGGCTATGATGTCAGACAAATTATCCAACAAAGAGTACCAACTGAATTGGAAGTCCTTCAAGAAGAATTACGTCGGACAAATCAATGCCTTACCCAAATGGCATTAGAAAGAGAGCCTCCAAAGGTCTCTTTTGTAGAATCAATTTGTGCTCTTCCTTTTGATAAAGATCTATACATGGTCCCGTTTCCTAAGGATATTGAGGTTCCTAAATATGACAAGTATGATGGAAATGGTGATCCCCATGACCATGTGCATCACTTTTACTCTCTTAGTATGGACTTTCTTCATGAAGACACATATCTTCTATGCTTATTCCCTCGAAGCTTAAGAGGCCAAGCTTTGGAATGGTTTGTGAAATTGACACCACCGCTTAAGACTTTTGATGAGTTGGCTATGCGCTTCACACAACATTATTCTTACAACATCCAACAACCTATCACTATGATAGATCTCGATAATCTAAGACAACATCAAGGTGAGCCATTTGCAACTTACTTACAATGTTGGAGGTCATTGTATTTTCGATATCCTCGTCAGCTACCTGAAAGAGAAAAGATTGACATTTTTGTCAACACACTTGTGCCTGAGCTATTTTATGATCTAAGGAAGCAACTATTCTCCTCCTTCCATGACATGGTTGAAAGTGCATATCAGATTGAGGATGTAGCTATAAGAAAAGGGGATATTGTTATTAATAAAGATGCTAAAGGCAATGGCAAAGACAAGAACAAACCTTGGAATAAGAACAAGTATGTTGTTAATGATGGGGTTGTTGATGCTCCTAAAGTTAAAGAGCCCACTTTCAATCTCTCCAACGCTATCTATGCTGCAAAACAATAAGAAGCTAGCAACACTCACAATGCTCCTAAACCTCAATATGCAGATAAGCCTAAGAAGTCATTTCGAAAGCAAGTCTATACCAAGTTGGCAGAACCTTATGATGTAATCCTCAAGACTTTGGTTGACAATGGATATCTTACACTTCCTGATAAACTTGGTAATTGGGATCCGATAAATAAGCCTGATTGGTGGAGAGAGGATTATTATTGCCATTATCACAGAAACAAGGGACATCCAACAGACAATTGTTTTAGGCTTAAGGATGATATTCAAGATCTTATTGAGAACGACACAATCTCCACTGATGGCTTAACTAAAAATTCTGATCACACAGCTTTCAAAGATCCTCTACCTAAGCATGATAAGGGGGAAACCTCTCAAACACATAAGAAGAATCATGATGCAAAGATCAATTACATGTATCCTTCTAATACGCTTGTGATTAACATGGTAGAGCCCGTTGAGAGTGTTTTAATGATGAGGTCTCAAGATGATAATAACACCAATCATGGTAAGCCAAAGTTAGTCTTGCAAACACGTGGTAGTTCATCTTCCCAAAGTGAGACAATGAATGCTATTACTAGGGGGCAAGCCAAGGTTGTCCTTAAAACTGTGCAAGATCCCAAGCAAGCTTTGCCTTCCAAACAAGTGGCTCCTTCAGCCACCCCTAGCTATGATCTTGTCCAACATTTGCAAAAGACACCAGCACAGATATCTATCCTTGAGTTGCTTCGGTTATCCTCTTCACATAGAGAGATTCTTGATGAGGCTCTATGTACAACACATGTTCCCAATGACATTGATCCGAATCAATTTCAGGCTATGGTCAACCACATTTCATCTCCACTATCTCTCTCCTTTTCTGCAGAAGATGACATATCTATTACTCACCCTCATAATCTAGCTTTACACATTGAAATTCTAGTCTATAATACCCGAGTCCGCCGAGTCCTGATAGACAATGGTGCAGGGTTAAATATTGTTTCTTTCAATATCATACAATAATTGGGTTTGTCAGAATTCACTGTGGATCCTAAAAAGAAGATTACTATAAAAGCTTACGATGAAGTGGAAAGATCTTCCAAAGGTCTTGTCACGCTGCCTGTCTGAGTGGGCCCTATCACGAAAGATATTAGCTTCCAAGTATTGGACATCCCACTCACATATAACATTCTTTTGGGTCATCCTTGGATCCATGACATGCAGGCTGTTCCTTCTACTTATCATCAGTGCGTCAAATTTCCGTACAATGGAACTAAGGTTGTGATTCCTGGAGACCATACTATTGCTATAAATGCTCTTGCTGCTACTAAAAAATTTGTTCCTCACAATGAACCTACTGATGATCCTAGTACATCTCTAGTTGCTGCTGAGAAATCATTTAAGATGATGAGCCCTGGTATGGGTGAATATAAACTGGGTTCCTTTGCTTCTATACCTATTTCTCCTAGGTCATATGGGAGACCTTCTGATCACATGAAGCCTTCCACTTTTGCTATGGTGATCTTTGATACTTTTGTTCCTTCATCCGTTCCTTTAGAAGCAGACAGAGAAGAACAAGCTATTCAAGAGTGGATCTATAGAGAGGATTCTAGAAATACTCCCATACTCAGTAATTCAGACACAGATACAGATGAGTCACCACTACACACTATGGTTCAAATGGGAGACGATCTTCCCTCTACTTCACTTCTTTGGGGAGAAAAATGTATATCTACTGATGATATGGATGTTGATATGGTTCATTCTTGTAGTAACCATCCCGACATGGTTGATGGGTCTTGTGTGGAGTCTGATGAGTTTGTTCCTCATATTGCCTTAGTGGACCACACTGGTTCTTCTATGACAAGTCTAGATCTAGCTACTTTTGGAGCTTACCCTATAGGCTCAACCTCTCTTGTTACCAGAAATGACACCCCTCAAATCAATGCTATTGAACCAGTCACTTCATTTCATCTCGTATCAACACCTGTTACTTCTTCCACCAGCGAACTAGCAACAAAAAAGATTGAATCAACAATCAAGTATCACAGTCATCACATCAAAAGAAAAGAGCAATGGTCGGATGGCGAAAACCACATTGTGGCAGTATCCGCACCTAAGCAAAGTAAAAATAAAAATCTGCTCAAACATAATGATTCTCAAATAAAAGATGACAAGTTGATTCTCTACAAAAAAATGGTGCACTACTTCAAGCATGATCTCATATTTGTTATATTTCAGCCTATTCCTAAAGCTGAGAACAAAGTTGCTAATGCCTTGGTTGCTTCGACATCCATCTTACAAATGAAAAAGCATAAATTTTGCTTCAAGTTCTTGGTGGATGAATTACGCTCCTATCTTCCACCTCATATTCCTCTTGCAAATCCACCATGCCATTCCTTCCGCCATCCCTTACACTTTGCCTTTGTCTCTGGTGACTTGTATAGGAAGGGTCTAGACAGAACTCTCCTTAAGTGTCTTGAAATAGAGGAGTCAGAAAAAGTGCTAGCTAAAATCCACAATGGCATATGTGGATCACATTCTAACGATCCTCCGCTAGCTCAGACATTGCTTAGGGCTGGTTATTATTGGTCGAACTGGTTGAGACCTCCTATTGTCATAGTTGCAACATTTGGGCCTGGGGCCTATCAGTTCTCTACATCAGAGGAAGTAGATTCTTGATGCCCATTTCTATCTGGGGCATTCTTTGTACATATTTTATGATCCTGAAAAAATACCAAAAAAATTCATATATGATGCTGAAAAAATCCTAAAAAGCATAAAAAGTCTTGAAAAAATACAAAAAAATTTATAAAAAGTCCTGAAAAAATTGCAATAAATCTATCAAGTGGTGAAAACCTAGAAATAGGCGCTACTTGAGACCCTTTGCACCTATGTCTATCAGTCTTGCATGGCGCTCATTCACTCCACTTCTCGCTTTGCCTCTCCTAGCCTGAAATTGACTCTTGTCTTAGTCTAGGGGGCATACGTTGTTTTAAGCTTATCTTGGGTCTCTTTGTGCATCTGGGTTTCTTAGACACCTCACAAACGGTGTTTTTCAACACCACCTCAACTATGTTTTTCAACACTACCCTAGCGTCGAGTGTTTCTTAACACTTATCAGATGTCCTACTTGCAGTCTAGATGATGCAATATTTCTCACTGGCAGATGCGATACTCAAAGTTTGACTCTATGACCTACACACACGCACTTGACTCGCTGAGACTTGCTTGGCTTTATTTTCTTTGTGTGTTGTCTATGATGATTTCTTTGTTGAGTGTTCTCCCCCTATGATCATTTTCGATGATGCACAGCTAGAAGATTGAGGGAATGAGAACATGTTTTATTATTTTTTTCTGCCTATGGGTATATTTTGTTGGTCCTAATTGTCATGAGCATTTATGCTGGTCTTACTTGACACTATGGACCTACAAGGTATTATCCTTGACTGTTTCACAAGTGCATGCTTCTAGCCATCCTAACTTTCTTGTGTCTCAATGCGAGCGTAATCTTGCTATATCAAACTTAGGTGATCTCACTGCATTAGTCATCTGGACCTACATGTCTTTGATGCCTAGGTGAGATTTCCTCATTTCTATCTAATATAGATCATATTCAAATCCACATAGTTATGCTAGTGTGTATTGTATGATCTTGCGATGCTACCAATAACGCTCAATGATGAATATTGGATGTCTATTGGCTTTGTGACCTTGCAAGTAAACCACTTTTCATGTAGCTTGCATTCTTAAGTTCATGTTAGTTTAGTTTTGCATCTTGCATATGGAGAGAGCTCTCCTTTATCTTTCATGGACTTGTTAATCAACTGCGCTCACCTTTCGCTTCTTCCTAATCATGTCTTTCACTTCTTGTCTTTCATATCCCATCATTTTCTATTCATTTCAGGATCAAAACCAAAATCCAAGATCACCTTGATCATCCAAATCACCTTTTCCCCCTCTTCCGTGCAGTTGACTAACCTTTTTGAGGCCTGATCCTTCCATCTTCGCTGGGGCATTCTTCACCTCTTCATCCCCATCTCTTTCAAACTTCCAGTTTTTCATTCACTTTCAAATCCCATGTTCAAATTCTTCCCCTCCATGGTGTTTATGGGTTGAGGGACTGATAGGTTCGTGCCGCATGTCCCATGTGTGGGGCATATCTTCACTGCTTGATGGTTATCCTATCATCTTTCATCTTCGATTCTGATTTCTAGTGATTTGATTATGATTTCTAGTGATTTCTGCTTTCCCTCTACCTAGATTTCGCTTTCAATCCTGAGGGGGCAGACACATCATATCTTATTGGCTATCTCTTTCCTAAGTGTTCAGTACTGTCGCTACCAGGCTGACCATGCATGATTTTCTATCTCTCTACACTTCATTCTTTGGAGTCAGACCGCTTGCCTTCTTGGCTATCTACTTGCCTTCTTGGCTGATCTGAGTTGTTTTGTGATCCCAAATCGATCTCACATTTCAACTTCATTCTTTGACTGCATGTGTTCCCAAATCGATCACACATTAGTCAAAGAGGGGCAAATGTATACACCTAAAAATGGTCATCTAGACTATTAGCCCCTTTTGCTAAATCACTAATTGCTTATTCTTGATCAAATCCTAGTTCTATCATTTATTTGATTATTTTCTATGGGCTAACCATTTTATCCTAAGTCTTTATTTATTTAAAAGGAATATTTCCTCCCCTTTTAATAAATAAAAAGCCCCCACTTTTCCTCTTATCCTAAGTTGCACAAATAAAGCATTATTCTTATTTTATAAAAAGGGAAAAAGCACTTTTTGTCTCATATGGACACAAAAGTCAACTCTTATTTTCTCATTGGAGGATACTTGTGCACATGGATTGCTCCTCTTCAAGCTCCACTATTGATTAAATCTTTTGCCTCTTAATCTCCATGGTCCATTTCTCCTCATTTCCTATAAAAGAAGAGCTTTCTTCTTCATTCTAGATCCCCAACTTTTTACGCTAACTTTATGCTGCAGGTTTTCTAGGTACACTTTGGAGCTTTTGAAGATTTGGAGCATTTCTTGCATTCTACATCTCATTCTTGCATTCTTAGCTTAGCTTCATATTTATGCTTTCTTAGATTAGCTTCATTTCTATGCTCTAGATTAGCTCACATAGATTAATTAGCTTGGGTTGTAACACTTGCATATTTCCTTTCATAGTTTAGCTTGCATTTCCATTTCTAGCATAGCATTGCATTGCATTTGCATTCATTTGATTCTTGGGGATATTGGCATCCTTTCCCTTGTCTTCATTGAATCTCCCATTGCATGGTTTACTAGCAAGGTTATAGGCTAAATAGCTCTAGCTGAGAGCATTCTTAAAAATCCTTGCACTCCATGCCTAGGGAGCTATGGATCGATTTGTGAGGGCTCATTCTTGAGCTCCTTGCATGTAATGATCCATAGAAGTGTGACACAATTATTGCACACACTAATTAGCATGCAAGATCTAACACAAAGGAGAAATCTAATACTAACAATATAAAATGAAGTATAAGACAAAGGGATATCTAACACCAAAAAGAAAGAGAGTAGGTATGTCAGGTTCACCAAAATGAATAGGGGTAAAATGGCATCACCTCTATTCAAGTGTAAAATAATGATGTGTGTGGATAGATGTATGGGAGAAATATGAGATCTACTCTAAATCCAAATTCCCAAAGGAGAGATCCAATTTGATCAACTGAGAGGTTAATGCACAATCGAATCAATCTATGAAGAATATGAAAGAGAGAGAAAAACCCAATGTTTCCCTATAAAGGAGTTATGCTTGAAATCTGAAATAATTGAAATACAAATACTAACCTCAAATTAGGGCAAATCTGGAAAATGCTATTTTCTGATGTCTATGTGTACTTTCAAGCAATTCTACAACTTATTTCGGATTGGAAATGCCGAGACGAAGAAAACCCATAAATCTTTTATCTTTTTGATAGCAAGTAGTCTTTGACCCTCATAAAAGGTCAAAGGCTAGATTCTTTATTTGAAGGTTGATTCTGACTTTGTTCAAAGAAAGTCATCAGAAGTTCGCTGAAAAGGGTATTCAAATATGCTCTTAGATCTAAAATTTTGCACCTGTACTTGCAAGAAAATGGGGGTTTTGTTTGTATGGGGGGTTTGCCTTGGTCAAACCCCAATTTAGGAATTAACCTTGAAATTGAATTGAAATGTAGTATGCATAAACAAAGAAATTTAAACAATTCACCTCGCTTATGTTGAAGTCCTTGTAGACGATTCGAATCCTCAAATCCACAAGTATGAATGCTTCAATGGATGTAGAATGAATGTAGGATGTCTCCAATCAATGGAATTTGATCTTCAACACCAATCTTGAATTGATCTTTGCATATGAGGAGGCTTGGATGAATGTAGAAGGATGGATCTTCAAGGGGGCTCCAAAGAGGTTGAATCCTTCAATAGCTAACAATGGATCTCCTTGATGGATGAATGCTTGAACACTTGAATACTTGAAGGTTTTCTTGAATTCACTTGCTTGCACTTGAGAGATTTCTCATGAAATTTCTTGAGATGTGATGTGTTCTCACAAAACTTGATGATCAAAATGAGAGAGGAAGGCCTCCTTTTATAGTGAACTAGGGCACAATCCTCTAGAGGGTCCACCTTGGAGAATTAAATTCCAATTAGGTCTTAACCTTTATAAAATATACCTAAATTAAATGTAATTTTAGGATTTACCATTCTGAAATCCGAAATGGCCGACCTGGAGGCGGAAAAACAAATATCCCTGAAACCCGATACCCAAAATTCAAGGAAAATTAAAATTTGGATAGGAGGGTTAAGGACAAGCTTGAACTTGACTAGGTTAGGATCGAGGTCGATCTTGACCTGGTTAGGATCAAGGTCAACTTTGACCTCATAAATTTTACTTTGACCTTAGGGTCAAAGACCCCAGGATCCTGTCCCAGAGTGCTAGGAAATGGAGATATGAAGTGAAAATCAAGTGCATAGGAAAGCAGAACAAGGGGAAAAGCTATATACATGCAAAGACCCGATCAAGGTGCTTAACATGACCCCAGACCACTTACTCAGAGGGCTAAACATTCTTATCATGGAAGTGCTTCCATTTTAAGATGATACAACTACTTCTGAAGTGATTTATGATAAGCCTTTATATGTTCCAAATCATTTATTTGTTGTTCATCCAACATTTATAATTCTTGTAATCATTGTTCTTAAATTGTATATTTGTCAATTAGCCCATGAAATGAAACACGTAAAGAAGGTATTTCAAATTTCAAAGGCATAATAGCATTAGTACCATAGACAAGATTATAAGGAGAAGTACCCATGGCATTATGAACACTAGTCCTATAAGCCCATAAAGCATAGGTAAGTTGGGTATGCCAATCCTTCACATGCTTATTAACTATTATCCTCATAATTTGTTTAATGACTTTATTTAATGCTTCATCTTGACCATTAGATAGAGGATAATAAGGAGTCAAAAATCTATGTTGAATTTGATATTTCTCCAAGAATTTCATGACTTCTTTATTCTTAAATGAGGTACCATTATCCGAAACTATCATCAAAGGAATCCCAAATCATGCTATAATATTGTTAAGGATGAAATAAAAAATAATATCTGCAATAGTTGAACAAAGAGGGATAGATTCCATCCACTTTGTAAAGTAATTTGTAGCTGTCAAGATGTACGTATTTCCTTGAGAAGAAGCTAGTGATATTTTTCCAATAAGATCAAAACCCCAAATATTAAAAGGCCATGGAGTAACTTGACTACGAAGCTCACAAGTAGGAGCATGAATCAAATTACTAATTTTCTTACATTAAGGACATTTCTTAACAAACATGAAAGAATCTTGTTCCATTTTTTTCCAATAATATCTCATTCTAAGAAGTTTATTGAAGATTTTCAACCAAAATGTCCCCCACAAGAACCAAAATGAGCTTCTGCCAAAGCTACTGGAATTTCAGTTCTACTAAGACATCTTAATAGAAAATCATCATAAGAGAATTTGAAAAGCATATCTCCTAAAATGATATAATGTGTTGCAAGCTTCCTAATATGATTACGCATGTTCCTTGTTGCTGATTTAGGAAAAGTACCATCTTTCAAAAAATGAAAGATATGAGAATACCATTCATCCGAATGCAAATTGAAACAATTAGAGGTAACCTTATTAGAAATTCTAGGGTTTTTAAGAGTATGCATAGTAAATTGAAACTTTTCAGAGTTATTCTCAAGACAAACCAAAGAAGCTGTGCTTTCCATGGCATTCACATGTTGATTACCTTTCCTAGGTAAAATTTGAATTGTATAAGAAGAGAATTGTGAAAGAACATCAAGAGCCAAATCTCTATATTGTGTCATTTTTTCATTTTGAGTCTGATAACCTCCTTTAATTTGTTCTACAATCAATTGTGAATCTCCATAAATTTCCATGTTTTTAATGTTAAGGGATGAAGCTTCTCGTAAGCTAGCTATAAGAGCTTCATACTCCACAATATTGTTAGTACAAGGAAAAGTCAATTTATATAATAGAGAGATCAAATTTTATGTAGGAGGGATCAAAATAATGCCAACACTAGAACCTATCTTACATCTAGATCCATCAAAATATAACTCCCAAACATCATCCTATTTAATAGCTAGAATGTTTTCATCAGGGAATTCTATTAAAGTAAAACATGTATCAGAATGAAGATAAAGAGCTTCAGCCAAATAATTTGTTAATTCTTGTCCTTTAATTGACTTTTGAGAAATAAAATTAAGATCAAATTCTGTAAGTAACATCACCCACTTTTCAAGATGGCCAGAGAGATCATTTTTTGAGAAAAGATGTTTCAAATGATCAAATTTAACAATCACATTGACTTCAACATTTAATAGATAATGCTCGCGTTTTTGACAAGCATAAAGTATAGCTAAGCATTGTCTTTCCAAATCTATATATCTTGTTTCGTAATTGAGTAAATTCAAACTAATGTAGTACATAGGTCTTTCCCTACCTTCACTATCATGCTGAGCCAACATCGCACTCACTACTTTCAGAGTGGCTAAAGTATATAGATAAAAGTGTTTATAAAATTGATCAGGTTGCAAAATAGGAGGATTAGTGAGATACTCCTTAAATTTCTCAAAGGATTGTTTACATTCTTTATTCCAAGAGAAAGTGGTATCCTTTCAAAGCAAGGAAGTAAAAGGAACAATTCTATTAGCTAAGTTGGAAACAAAGTGACGAATAGCTTGAATTTTTCCTTGTAAACTTTGTAACTGAGAAATGTTCTTAGAAGGCATATTAACAATAGCTTCAATCTTTTCAATATCTACCTCTATGCCTTGATTAGAGATTATAAACCTTAATAATTTATCGAAATCAACTCCAAAGACACATTTCTTAGGATTCAAACTCATATTGTAACTTCTAATCATTTCAAATATCTGTCGTAAAATACTAACATGATCTTCTCTTTGTCTATATTTTTCCAAGATATCATCCACATAATCCTCAAGAATCTTATGAATGTAATCATGAAAAATCAAATTCATGGCTTGTTGATAAGTTGCTCCTACATTTTTTAATCCAAAAGGCATCATGACCCAACAAAATATTCCCCAAGGTGTTATAAATGAGATCTTAAATTGATCTTTAGGAGGAATAAAAATTTGAGTATAGCCCAAAAATCCATCTATAAAAGATAACAAAGCATGACCCGCTGTAATGCCCCGCCAGGGAACCCAGGAGAACTTAACCTAAACATGCATCTAAGTTTGCAGAATTTTTTTTTAAAAAAAAGTTAACATACAAGATAAACATCAATGTGGAAGCAATTACCATTTACTCATATTAATACAAACAACTAACATAGGTTACAATGCTCAAGGGTTCCTCGATGAAGATTACTTTAACATTAATTTAATAATATAGTTTAGGTACAAACAAAACTCATATAAACAAATGAAAGATAAAAGCAATAGTACATGACATTGTAATACCCCAAAAATGGGCTATATGTTCATTAACCTCCTACATCAACAAATCGAACAAAATCGACATCGAAGTCCTAACCAAAGGCATATTTGCACATCATCGAATCCTAATTAATTATCCTAAAAACTGCATCATGGAATATTCCTAGCAATATTCCTTTTTTATCTAATTATCTTTAATTTAATGATTATTTGGTGATAAATCTTATTTATCCTAAAGTTTGATTAATTGAATATTCTAAATATTTAATTAATTAGATTTAATTCTGCCACTTGATTATTAAATTGAATTTAATCTTATTTATTCCTAGTTATTATTATTTAAATTTGAAAATAAATCAAAATTCCTATCATTAATTGATTAAATTCTTATTTAATTGATTAAAGCAAGTTGTCATATTTAATGATATTATTTTTGAATAAAATTTTGATTAAATAATTGATTAACCCATAAATCAATTGTTTTATTTCAAAAATCAGTTAAGTTGAGAATAAATCACTTTATTTATTTATTAATTCATAATTATCCATGTGCACAATCAAAGAGCAGTTAAACTCCAAATCAGAAAATCAATGCAAGTTATTGACTTTTTGAAACTCAACATCATTTTTGAATTTTAAAGTTGATCTAAACTTCTAATTTGAGTTAAAAAGCTATTTTTGAATGATTTGCATAATTTTTGTGAATTAATTATGTTTTGTTTTTGATAACTCAAAAATCAACCTGAGTTTATCAATGGTGATTTATGACTTTTTCCATGCACCTCCAAAGTCCTGGATTTCTATAAAATCAAAGTTTCAGCTCCTCATTTGAGATCCCACGAATTTGCATCCTCAGGCTACTGAATTGGAGACTGAAGAATCATCTTTGTGAATCCAAGCTATTGTGAGATCATTCTTGTTTTTGAGCATTGCATATCATTTAGAATTCATTGTTAGATCAATTCATAGCATATCAATTTCATCTAGCATAGATTCATATTAGTTGTTCATATCATTGTTAGGTTTCATATCAGATTCATATCATTCTTATTGCATAGAAAAATCCAAAAAATATAGATTAATTGCATTCAATTCATATCTAGAATTTGCATTCAAATCCTTCATTTAGGTGTCGTCAAGGTCAATGATCTCAATTACAATCTGAGAACATCATACTCGCATCTATTAGAAGGCAGTAAATCGCCTAGTTAGTTTAGCTTTCAATTCATTGTAGATTTCATTTTTGCTAACCTCTAATATTTTACTAAAGTGTTGTGTCTACAGATTAGATACAAAATTCACACACACATTTCTGGCACCCACCGTGGGGCCCTGAAATGGGTTTCCATTTCAATTCTACCAATTTCTATCTTTTTATTCTCAATTTCTATGCAAAATTATATTTTTAATTTTTCTGTCCATACAATTTTGTATGAGTTTCTGACAAAAGCCATATTCAGAGATAACTTTAGTGGTGAATCTTCGCCTTTTGGCGATCCCGTCTGACGGGTCAATCATAATTTGGCGAATAGAGCACACAACGCAGGTCAACTACATCGCCGGATATTTATTAGATTTGGGTCCAATGCCCGGGGTAGTCGCCCATTAGTTATCACATGATTGGTCAAAACTATCGGTGCAATCACCAATGCAATATACGTTTTGGATACATTTATTTTAAACATATCGCCAGCTTTTGCATGCTGTTTCTTATTGGCCCACGTTCTTTCGCCATTACTACAACCAAATAATTTTCCCTTGGGTTGGGCGTCGCCAACCATTTTCTGGACGTGTGTTGACCACCAGCCCCGTTTAGCCAACTGTTTCCTACTGTGGGATTGCATAGGAAGGTGCGTTTCACCTGCATTTGAAATTCCCGCTTCTTAATCCCGCCTAATTCACCAACCTAGATTGGACTATAAAATATTATTATTCTACACAGTTCGCTCTTTTTTGGTCTGGAGACTGGCATTTCTTATTGTTGCTGAACTTTCAGAGTGCTGAGTGCATTGGCCATTGACTCATGGACCCTGGTTTTTTTAAAAGGCAAGTGCTTTTTAATTTATTTTTTATGTCAACAGTGGTACTGGACCACTGGTACAGTGGTACTGGTTATTTTTTTAGTTTTACTGTCCAGTGTAATGCTAAGATAGCCTATAGGTTTGCTAATTATATTGGCCCTTGGGTAGTACCGTAGACTGTAGTACCGTAGCAGTAGAACCCATTTTTTGAGAATGAATCATATTATTGTTATTATATGTAGTCTAAGTAGTTGAGTCTTTTGTTCAACAACTAAGTTGATATATTTTTTGCAGCCTTTATTGGTTTGCCATGTCAAATAAGAGGGGTAACAGGGGTTCCGGTAGGATCCCTGAATGCCAAGAGAAGCCACCATTACCAAAACGCAGAACCATAGTAGCATATTTTGGTGGTGGAAATGTTGGCAAGCTACAAGATTCACAAGTTAGATCTCCAGTTGAAAAAGGAGATTCATCACAAGTTGGACCCTCAGACCATATTGAAGTTCAAGTTGGTGAACCTGATATCTCAGTCGAGGATGAACTTGAACACGATTTGGAGGCACTTCCCCTGAGTAGGGAGTCACAAACTGAGATTATAGAGTTGGAGTCGGTCCTAGACCAGTCGGGTGAGAAAACCAAAACTGATTCCATAAATCATGCTCATGCACAAAAGGGGAAAAGAAAATTGGGATCGACGAAAGATCGATCTCGCTGGGATCTGTCCCAAAGGAGTTTTCAGTTAGAATGGGTGGAAAAGTACTGGTTCATTGAACCAGTACCCAATCCAATTGATGGTGCACCTCCTACTGAATGCAGATGTAACATTTGCATAGAGATAACAAAGAAGGAGAAGAGGTTGCAGCTTAAAATTGATACCATAGAAAAGCATGTTGGTAAAGTTTACAAGAAGGAAATTATAGATGGAGTTGAAAAATCCATGCTAACTTGGAAAACAAAGGACAACTGTCTGCATATCAGGAATGCTGAAATATACGAGTTACACCAGCAATTATGGGATAAGCGTTCTGCAGTAAAAGGTTCCATTGAAGATTTCATTGGGAAAGCAACGGAAGTGCAAAATATGGGAAAAGTAGTTCAATTAAGTGTGGTCTTTTATTTATTGAGTAGAGGACGTCCTATGACAGACTACCCTTCAATTCCTGCCTTATTGCACTTTTTAAAAACTCAAAACTATCCGAACAGTCACTGGTTAGTAAACAGCGGATGGGAATGGGCTAGATGTCTTGCACAGGTTGAAAAAGAAGATATGAAGGAAAAAATAAAAGACTCAAATTTCATTGCATTGTCTCTAGATGAAGTTACAGCAATTGATAATACTTCCTGGGTGTGCATGCATGTTTATACTGTAAACAATCTTTGTCGTCAACCATTTATACTATCTGTTGCTAAATTGAATTGTAGTGCGACAGCTGAAAATTTATATGAATTATTAAAGACTACTCTAATTGAATCTGGAGGTTTGGATAGCATGGAGATTGCCAAAAAGTTGGTGTGTGTTGGAGCAGATGGAGCTTCGGTTATGCAAGGTCATAAAGGTGGTCTTTGCAAAAAGATCAAGGATGATTTGGCACCCTACGCTATTCCCATTCATTGCATGGCCCATTGAATGAATCTAGCTTTTGGAATTGTTAGCAATTTTGGTTGTGTAAGTAAAGTGGAATCTCTAATCAAAGAGATTTACCAATACTTCTGTCGAAGTCCAAAATGAGTCCGGGAATTTCAACACTTTTCTCAAGGACTTACTGATGGGAAGAAGCTTCTTAAAGACAATGATACCAGATGGATCTCTTTGGATGGACCGGCACATCGAGTAATGTCTGAATACCCATCATTGCTTGGACTAATCCACTCTGTGCGAGACAGATTCCCTCAGCTATATTCAAGCCTAACTAATGTTAAGGTACTCTTAACTTTAGCAGCTATTCTCCCCATGCTACAAGACATGAGAAATATTATAAAAAAGGTTCAACAAAGAGGTATGTACATTACAGAATATAATAAGCTGCGTAAAATGACATGTAGTAGCCTGGATACTCTGTATCGATTACTACCATTAGATGAATCAAAGTTTGCAAAGTGGATAGAAATCACAGATTTGAACAATCCTGGGAACTTTTTACATATTGGTGCAAACGATGAGGTCTATGCCAGGGTACGTGGAGTTGACATACCAATGCAGTACTATGCCCGCGTCAACCCTGACGAAGCAGGAAGTGAAGTTGAATCAGAACTAGAGAAGGTACTTTCACGTGTTACAAGTGAAGACTTCAAGAAGATCAAAGACTCTGTGCTTGACTCTGTCAAGCGAGTTTGCTACAATCTTTCATCAGAAATCAGAGACAGATTCCCTCCAGAGGAACTGCTCGAAGCAATGTCAATTGTTTTTCCACAATATTGGTCTCTAAACTGTCCGACTGATTTTCGAAGAAGGATGACGACTCTGATTCAGCATTTTTGCAAACCTAAAGTAATCAATGGAATCACTATAAATGGAATTTTAGATGAATCTCAACTGATAGATCAATCATATTCTTTTGCAAACATAATGAGGGAACAATATGCTCTTATGGAGAACCCAAATGAAGAGGGAGCGGTAACAAAGCTTTGGAAAAACCTTGGTGAGAGCAATCAGTTGAGAGAGGCAATACCAGAATATTTCAAGCTTATCAATTTATGTTTGACAATGATATTGGGTTCAGTGGAGGATGAGAGAGTTTTCAGTACTTTGGGCTTCCTGAAGTCAAAGGTTAGAAACAAATTAGACAAAAATTTGGATAATTGTCTGAGGTTTTATAATTCTAGGTATGAGGTAGAAAATTTCCCTTATGACAGGGCTGTCAGCATTTGGAGAAAACGATGTCAAAGAAGAGGGATTGCCAACATTTCAAACCCAAGTGGCAGTGGTAGTGGTGGTGGCAATGGTAGTGGCAGTGGTTCATATCCTGATATTGGAAGCAATGAAGATGATGTTGACTTTGGCATGCATAGTGAGTCTGATGCTGACAGTGAATCTGAAGAAAACACAACGAACAATCAAATGTTGTATGCAATAAATGAGGAGGATTCTGATGATAGTGATGCTGAGCCGGTCCAGGTGGAATGGCAACTATAGCAGCTTCTCAACCTCAAGTTCTAACTTCTGTGAGTCAAGTAGTAGGCTAGAAGTAGTAGCTCTGATCTAAGACTCTATCTACTAATTTATTATGTTTGTAGAAGTCAATTTATAGCCTTCATTCACAATTTCACTGTCCTTTTATAGATGCTTAAATGTTTTTTTTGAACATGTTGATAATACAAACTTACATGTTGAGATTTTCATTGATTGTATTTTTGTAACATGTTGAGATTTTCATTGATTCTAGTTTCTTTAAGAAATTGTAACATAATGCATTTAACAGAATAAGCTCTATTTAAAAAAAATTGTATTATAATTTATAATTATAAATCAGCCTGTAACATAATACATTTAACAATTGTCAATTACAAACAATTACAACCCTTTGCAAATGACTCAATGTCAAATTGAAATGACCTTGAATTCCCTTTTGCAGATATAAGGGAGCAACAATAGCTGTAGGTCGGTTTGTAATTGTATATATAATCAGATTATTACTACATAATACATTATGTGTGTACAATCACATTGCCAATTGTACAATTTTTTCTAGTAGGGAAATTTTTTCCATCTGCTGTGTAGTAATAGTATGCCAGTGCCTGGCTGCCCAACTATCCTGATATGCTGGCTCTTGATTCTTGTAACAATTAACATTAAACAAAGTTGAAATTAAATCCAAAATTTGAAATTAAAGAGAAACAAGTAACAAAATGATTATAGTACTATCACTTACTGAGTTGTTACTTCTTAGTGCTATCAGCTATGAGTCATGACTGCCAATGATAGCAACAGTAACAGCTTCAGTTTCAGAAGATGACCCAGCTTCTAAGAATTTCTTTAGGGCGCTCCATTCTACATGATTTGGTGGCTCCATTTGTTTGAGGTTGTAGCTAAATAGTTGTAACCTCGTCAACAATAAATACTTCTGAGAGATATTTTTAAATGAATCGAGGAATTTATCTACAACTTCATTCATTGTTGACAGTGGTTTGATGCAACTTGCAATTCCTTCTAGAGTGGTATCCTCATGCAAGTTGCCTAAATCATGATTCATGCTCTCCTGCAACCTTTTCATGTAATTTTCATTTCCAATGAATCTGGCATTTGAGTCAGCTGGATTTGGTAATCCAGCATTCAGCAAGTTCAGTATGATGTTATTCATCTTCTTCAATTCTTTGGAAATAGATTTGAGAGCTTCACCCATTTCCGTTAGTTGTTCACAATGGTGACCGACATCAATGGTCATTACAGAGGCATCCAAGCGGCTGTTTATTCCATGCTTTGCCAAATCCCTATCACTGGATATCTTTACTTTACTCAAAATTTGGTCAGAAACATTTTTTAAGGATTTGGTGAAGATTTGTCTTTTACCAAAAAAATCACTTTTTACATTTTCAAAGAGAAGTCTGATATTGCTATTTAAATCAAGCCATTCAAACAAACTATCAGTGTTCTTCATTATTTTGTCCCAATTTTCTTGTTTGATAAGCTTAACCATGTTTATTATAGTATCCTTCACATGATGGTCTTCGGAAGAGGTCGCTCTATTTTCTGCCATTACATTCTCCATCTTTTTCTTCATTTGAGACATCTCTTTTTCACTCTTTTTATGTATTTCCTCTACTTGCCCTTGCAAATTAGTTGCTCTCTTCCTCTCATCCTCCAATTTCTTCTTCAAATCTTGGATTGTCTTTGCAGCAGTTACCTCTTTTTTCTTCTCATCCTCGAGTTCCCTTTTCAAATCATGGATTGCCTTTGCAGTGGACTCCTCCTTTTTCTTCGCATTGTCCAATTCCTTCTTCAAATCATGGAGTCTTTGAGTAGAGTCAGTAGACTCCTCTTTCTTCATGTTCTCCAATTCCTTTCTCAAATTGAAGATTTTCTTTGCAGCTGACTCTTCTTTTTTCTTTGCATTCTCCAATTCCCTCCTCATTTGGTGGATTATGTTAGTGTTTGCAGTAGCACTAGACTCTGTTTTCTTCACATTCTCCAATTCCTTCTCCAAATTACTGATAGTTTTTGCAGTTGACTCCTCTTTTTGTTTCATGTTCTCCAATTGCTTATTCAAATTGTTGATTGTTTTTGCACTAGACTCCTCTTTTTTCTTCTCATTCCCCAATTCCTTTTGCAAATTAAAAATCATATTTTCCCTAGACATCCACTGTTTCTTTTCATTCTCCAATTCAGTCTTCAAAATATTATTTCCCTTGACAGCATAGTCCAGGTCAGTTTTCAATTTATTGTTGACCTGTGCACTACTCTCTAAAGACTTGAACAACTGTGCACTAGAGGCTTGTTCATCCTGAAGTCTTTTTTGGCACTCATCCAATTCTTTAGTCAGTTTTTCCACTTGTTCATTCATCTTTTCTTCCTGGACAATTGCCTCTGTAGGAGAAGATTTCTTTATCCTATTTTGCAAATCTTTGAACCTATTGTCTGCTGCTTTCTCCTTCGCCTTCACATTATCAAGGTCTTCCTGTAACTTTTCTATTTTCTTTGTAAGCCTTTTGTTTTCCCTCTCCGCTTTTAGAAGTGTAGAGTAGACCATTTTGTTGCTCTCTTTAGATATATTGATTTTGTCAATATTTTTCACTTTTGACAAATCCATTTGAAGACTGGTAACTTGTATATCGTTAGGATTTATTACATTTTGTGGTGGAATATTATCTCTACCCAGGGGCATAACAGCCATGAAGTTCATCATTTCATTGTTTGGATCATATGTTGGAAATATTCTGTTAGTAGATCCCTGACATTTAGCAACTGCATCACTTTTCAAAGTCTTCATAATTTGCCTATTTCTTTCGCTTGTCTGTTCAAACTTTGATGCAAATTCATTCAAACTAAAATCTGGGTTTGCTGACAGAATTGAGTGTTTGAAAGGTGAATTATCAGTTGTATCCTTGTGTACTCCTCCAACTCCAGTTAAACTTACTCCACCTACAATTGTATTTTGAGGATTGCCAACAGACTGAAGATGGCCCATTCCAAATCCTAGCATTTTAGGACTATTTTCTGGGTTTTGTACAGAAGCTACTGGTGCATACATTGGTGAAGTAACCGCTGACATTGTTGGCAGTGTAATTGTCATAACTTTTTGCTTTTTTGCACAAGGTTCATCCATGCTAGTGCCAGTGCCAGTGCCAGTGCTAGTGGGATCAACTACAACTGGATTCGAAGATTTAACAAATAATGTTTTGGGATGACCTTCAGAAGCAGATACATAATGTTTTTTGCCCTTTCTAGATGAATCATCTTCATTTTCAGAGAGTCCAATGATTGGTTTACATCCTCTTTTGGGTGGCTCTGGTACTGGAAGTGGATTCCAAATCCCTTCACCACTTGCACCAATGGGCCCTAGACCTGCATAACCCATTTTTTGTATCATAGTTGCCCCTCTACTATACGTTTGTTTAATAGAATCACTCATTTGAAGTGTAACAATATCTCTGCCCCTGGTTGACCCAGAATCCTGAATACCTTGAATGTCAGCATCAGACTGGAGGTCCTTCTGCCTTTCATTATCACCGTCACTGCCAAAATCATATAGTACAGTTGGATGCTCTTTATTCTAATAATTGCTGAAAATTTCATCCTCCTCAATTTCATCAAAAACAGCTGATGTCTTTGGTTCACCCAAATTTTGCCTCATTTTCCAGAAATCAGTCATCTTGGTTTGACACCACATTTCAGCTTTGCATGCCTCTTTAATTTCTTTAGGCATAGACCTCGTAGAAGGTTGAGATGCTTTCTTGTAGAAATTTAAGTATGTCAGAGGCTCTGATTTGTGCAATGTCATAATTTGGGATGACAATTCTTGCATTGAAATATTATTCTCTGTTGCATGTTTCTCCATCTCTTTCTTAACCTCATCCCATGAATCCTTGTTTTTAAACTTTTCTATCAATGGCATCTCCTGATGTTGATATTTGCTCGCAGAGTTCCCATTGGCAATAAGTCTGGTTTGTATTATGTTCATGGATCATAATTCCAGTGACTGACAAAATCAAAGCCAAAAAAGGTTACCAATTCATTTGCCAGTTTGAAAGCCTTTCTCTCAAATGTGAGGCCTCCAATTGCGAAAGGCAAGGAAGGAAATATCGTTTTCTTTTGTTGTCCACTGAAAAGTTCATCTGCGCTCTCCATCTGCCGTACATATTCCAATGTAAAAACCCTTTTTGTAACATGCATTGGAAGTTTGCAGGGTTCAACCGCTGAACCGTAAAACCTTAAGAGAGTGTACTCTTCCATAAAGAACCAGTCAGCCAATTGAATCTGATTTCCTAGTTGAATGCAATCTTTACAAGACACAGGAAATCTAGGCATCGAAGTGCCTATGATTTTTTGGTAAATAGGTGCCAAAAAGAAGTCTACAAAATGGTTGTAGTTTTTATTTGCCAGCAGTCATCCTCATCTTATGTGTCCACTCATATACTGGACTTGGAGTCTATGATTTCTTCTGGGTTCTCTCATCAAACTTATAGACCTCAATACCAAGCTTGTTGTTCTCTGTCTCAAATATTGGGCGATGCTTTGCTAAAAGAAGGTAGCACAAGTAACTTGTGAACCTAAATGTCTTGGTCTTGCCTGTAGTTGTACTTTGTTTAATCATCAGTAATTGTTGTTGCATAGATTCAACAATGTGTTGAACAAAATTATATCTTACATCTACCTGCTCAACTGACTGCCCTCGACAATGGATATTATAAATCATTTCAAGAACACTGGCCCCCACTTCCTTGTTACTGTCCAATCCCAGACAAAATGATAACAAAGAAATAGTATTCTGAACCCATGGCACAAAAATATCATACTGATAAGGAGGCTTATGGTCTTTGTCCAGTGTAACACTAGTAGTGGACTCTGAGGGTATTAAACCCTTAATATATGAATCTTGAAAAGATCTTTCCAGCTTGTCATAAGCCTGAGCTAGTTTATCCAAGTCAATGCACTCCTTAGAGCTTTCTGTTCTAAACCCTAACCCTAGGTCTAACAGAGTCAGAAATTCACTCTCAGTTATTGATAAAATTTCCTCCTGAGTGTTTTGGTTTACAATTGCCTTTCTATTTTCATCATAATTCTGAGCGCATAGCATTACAATTTCAGGGCAAGGGAATACCTCGGGTACAGCGAGGTTTGCTAATCTAGTAACCACAGCAGCTAGTTTATTTGTATATGCCCCAATACTGCTGTTATATTTGTAATAAATTCTCCCCTTCTGTGGATCTTTCCACTTACTAAACAATGAATGTCTAATTGCCATGATTTCAGAATCTCCATGGATAACAGGATCAAAAATATCATGACACTCATCGGTGAAACCTGGGGTTTGTAGCACTCGTCTGAGTTCTATAATGGTGTTCTTTTCCTTTATGGGTGCACTTGTTTGGGAGGTTTTTGACTTTGTTTTGCCCATGCCTGGCGCTACTGGTTATTAGACTTCAGGCCCTATTCAAAATAATTTTAAAGTGCAAACCTAAGACAATTAAAATCAAGATTTCTATTGCTGCAAATTGCAATGGAATTTTTTTGAAAAAAATTAAATACCTGGAATTGAGATTGGATAATTGGTGTTGTCGGCTGATAACAAAGTTTCACAGTGTCACACTTTCAGACTTCAGTCTTCAGAAATCAGAACACAAAATGGAATTCTGCCAGTCTTTGAAAATTTAAAATTTGAAAACCCTATGGCTATCGTATCGGACTCTCGTAAATACTTGAAGTTTAATAGTTAAAACGAAAGTAATAAGTAATTAATGGTTTTAACTTTAATGTACAATGTACATCTAACAGTAATAAATTGTCAAGACTCAATAATGTACATAAGTTACACGTGTCACGATTCCGGATGAATATTGGCAGATGGGAAAGCATTCCCCAAATCGGCCCGAAATTCATCTTGGGCCGTCGATCTATAGACTATCAAATGTTTATTAAATTTATTATTATTATTATTATATTTTATTATTTAATATTATAAATAATATTAAATAATACAATATAATAATAATAATCATAACCTATAATATAATATAATATAATTATAATTTATAACCATATAATCTAATATAATATAATATAATATAATATTAAATAATATTAAATAATACAACATAATAATAATAATAATCATAACCTATAATATAATTATTATTATTATTATATTATTATTATATTGTATTATTTAATATTATTTATGTAATATTACATTATGATTATTATTATATTATATTATTTAATATTATTTATATGTAATATATTATTACATATAAATAATATTAAATAATATAATATAATAATAATTATTACATAAATAATATATTATTTATGTAATATATATTTACATAAATAATATTAAATAATATAATATAATAATAACATTATTATTATTATATTATATTACATAAATAATATAATATATTAAATAATACATAAATAATATAATATAATATAATAATAATAATAATAATAATCATAAGTTCATAACCATATAATATAATATAATATAATACAATCTGAAGACTGATAGATCGACGGCCTGGGATGAATTTCGGGCCGATTTGGGGAATCTTTTCCCATCTGCCCAGATTCATCGGGAATCGTGACACGTGACACGTGTCACGATTCCGGATGAATCTGGGCAGATGGGAAAAGATTCCCCAAATCGGCCCGAAATTCATCCCGGGCCGTCGATGACTCAGACTCGATGGTCATTATTATTATTATTATTAATTATTATTATATTATATAAATATTATATGGTTATAATTATATTATATTATATGGTTATGATTATATCAATGTATCATATGGTTGTAATTATATTATATTATATTATAGTATAAATAATTATATCATATGTTCTATTATTTTTAATTAAATTATTAAATTATTATTGTTTTTAAATATTTTTAATTTTTTTTAATGTAACTGCATTGGTTTATATTTTATATTTTAATAATGTATTTTTTATAAATTATAATATGTTTTTTGGCATTCAATTAAAAATAATATTACTTATATTATGTAATCATTTAAGATTTATTATTATTATAAAAATAATATTATTTTATTTATAATTATTTATTATATAATAGAACATATAATATAATTATTTATACTATAATATAATTATAGCCATATGATATAATCATAACCATATAATTATTAATAAAATATAAATATAACCATGTAACAGTAATACAATCTGATAGATCGACGACCTGTCACCAGATTTATTATTATTATAAAAATAATATTATTTTTATTTATAATTATTTATTATATAATAGAACATATAATATAATTATTTATACTATAATATAATTATAGCCATATGATATAATCATAGCCATATAATTATTAATAAAATATAAATATAACCATGTAACAGTAATACAATCTGATAGATCGACGACCCGGGATGAATTTCGGGCCGATTTGGGGAATCTTTTCCCATCTGCCTAGATTAAACAATTTTTCAGTTTACCACTGAAGATTAGCCAAGACCATTATTATTCATTTTCCTACAAAACAAGTAATTCGCCTCTGAAATTATTAATTCATTTTTGGCAAGGGAAAAAATAGCCATCATTTATATATCTGTCAGTGAAAAAAAACATTAATTCGCCACATTTAAAATGATTTTTGCTAGGGCAAGAAAAAAATCGCCAACATATAATATTTTATTTCCCTATATGGAACAAAAAAATCGCCCTCGATATTAAAAGTTTCCTGCCCACAAGATGTTGGATTCGCCAGCATTTTAGGCTTTTTTTTCGGGAGGGGTTTCTTAAAGTTATCCCTGGTCATATTAGACTGTACCCACTGTCGTATGATAGTTTATCAGATCAAGGATCGTATCAGACTGTACGCATTATCATTTGGAAGATCAACTATCATTTCATCAGACACCCAGTGTCGTACAAGTTTCTGGACTGTCGTCTGGGAACAGACCCACTATCGTACAAGTTTTTGCACTAGGTTTCAATTGTTGTTTCATTTTTCAGGGTAGTTTGTCATATTTGATTTTCAGATTTGGACTAACAGCTAATCTTAACAATTGGAATTCTCTATTTTTGATTGACTCTTGCTAGTTTTGATTGGAAAAAGTGCAAGAATTGCTAAAAATAGGTAAAAATCTACTAAGCACATTGCGAGGAACTCAGGTAATCTTCTCAGCTGATAAGACTTTGATTTTGGACTTAAAATGAACATCTCGTGTGTCTAGCTTGAGTGACTTTTATTGCTTTCCTACCACAGACTTTATTTGGGCTATAAAAACAAACATAGTTTGCTTTCAGCATCTTTGTTACACATAGTAATTAGGCCCCATGAACACTATTTGTGGATCCTGAGAGAGTGAGTTCCCAGTGAAACTCTTCTCAATGAAGGATCCCTTGTAGGTGGGGAGGATACTTTGAGAGTCTCACGTTCTACTACATCAGTGGGTCTTCAACTTTTGATTGAGGCATTCTCTCTCCGAAGAGGTTGATAGATCATGAGGGGTTGACATCATAGATATTTGTGAGATAATATTAGTCTTAGCATGTCAAATTTATCTGTCTGCTTTGTTTGGGTTAAAAGTGAAAAGGCTAGAGGACTATGCTCTACTCCCTTTTTGGGTAGTATTAGAAACTTGAATCCTTGAATTTGGAAACTAGTCCCCATGTGGTATACTTTGTGAGTCATCTTTAGAGAGGGTTAACTGTAGTGGACATTTCCTGAATTGGGCCAACCACGTTGATGGAACCTCAAGTGGTAATAGTCATTTTCATCGTGGTAGTGACAATCGCTATATAAATGTCCTTGTGGAAGAAATCTTCACAAGGTGTGGTTCATTGTGGGTTGTCAGATCTCCCTAGCAGCTCTTGATTGATTAAATTCTCAAACTATGTCAAAACCCTAGTTTGCCAAGATTGGAGTTCACCCCTTTGGATCATAAAATTTATAGAGTCAGACCATTACTAAAAACCCTAGCGAGGCCAAAATTTCATTTTCTAGGAATATGTGCATTATTGTAAAACTTTTTGGAACATACACAATTAGTACTCCTAGGGATCAGTACAATTTAGTCACTTGATTGTTCATGTGCAAGGTTTCTTTTGCCCTTGTTCATTATTTTCAGATGTGCTTGAAATCACTTGCTTGCTATTCTACGTGCTTGTTTATCTACTTGGCTACTAAAAATGAACAAATCTGGTATAATCTTCAAATTTGGACAATACTATTTGCAAATAATCCAAAACTAAAAACCCTAAATTTTGCAAAATTTGAAGTGAAATCCTTTCTAGAGTCAAAAGTCATCTCAAGAGGTTAGAAAGTCATATGAGTTTTCTCAAGTGTCATTTTAAAACTACCCAACTGTCGTATGATAAAGAACCTAGTGTCGTATGAGTTTTGTTGCCAAAAAATTCCAAAAGTCAAATCCTGCTAGCAACTATTGTACAAGTTTTTCAACTATCATTTCATAGCATACCCACTATCATACGAGTCTGTAGAAAGTCATTTGGAAATTTTTGAAAAGTTGTCAGAAAATTGTCAGAATTTCCAGATACTTAGCTTTCTCAGCCTAATTCTAGAATCTATCGAACAAATCACTATGTCAGGAACAGAGTAGTAGCTATTGAGAATCCTATCCAAAAGTGGCCTTTTGAATTTGATTCAGTCTTCTGTTTAATCAATTTGAGTCCTTTTCTTCTTGTGTCAAGACCTTGTCAGATCTATCAATCTTCAATCAATCTTAAAAAATAGACTGTGTTGTGAACTCGTGTCCACTATCTTTTGGGAAATCTACCCATACATCCAAGGCACATTATCCTTCACCCACATCTAATCGAATCTTCAAACCAATTACAATCTTGACAAGGTTGTGTCATCTGATTTTCTTGAATCAAATCATTCTTTAGTTGTCTTCATCCTATTCTTTTCACTTCACTGGAGGTTAATGGTGGAAACTAGAGCTTCCTCACACAAGAAATGTGGAGAAGCATCTCATACCTTGCCTTTGACTGCTATCCATGGCCCAACTCTTGAGCAGCTCTACAATTTTGGTCTTTATGAAGAAGACAGTCTTGGCAACTTTCGATTCAAATCTGGTTACATACCTCCTCCATTAACTCTCGGAGGTAATCAACAAACCCCTCCTCAATCTATTCCAGAGAATCCCAAAACTCCTACCATGTCTCTCAAGGAGCTCACTCCCAACATGGTGCAGATTAGGAACCCACACCTGAAGAAATTGCCCAATATCAAAATGACAATGAATTCAAGAAGATGATGAGGCATTTCTTGAGAGAAAATAGAGAAACATACTTTTTAGAGTTAGCTCATCAAGGAGATAAGATTCCTCCTAATTTTAATGTTGAAGATATCATCACACATGAGGAAGAAACTCTGATGACGGCCATGATGAAGTAGATGCATGCCTTACAAGTCAAACTGAATAAACTTGAAAAAGAGAAGGAACCCAAGGAGTTCTCCATGGAGGATCTATGTCCTTTTCCATTTGACAAAGACTTATACATGCCCCCATTCCCAAAAATAGTGGAGATACCAAAGTATGATAAATATGATGGACACTCTGATCCTCAAGATCATGTTAGATATTTCTATACACAATCCATGGAGTTTCTGCATGAACCAACCTATCTCATGCACCTCTTTCCTAGATCTCTTGGAGGAGCATCCATTCACTGGTTTTCTAGATTACCACCTACTATCAAAAATTTTGAGGAATTGATCAAATTGTTTTATCAAAAATAGTCCTACAATATTCAACATCTGATCACCATGATCGATATTTGCAATCTCAAGCAATATCCAGGAGAACCATTCCTAACATTCCTCAAAAGATGGTGAAAGAAATTCTCTCTATATGATAGACCTATTCCAGAGACTGAAAAACTGGAGATCTTCATCAATAACCTTGTTCCAGAAATTAACTACAGTCTACAAATGCAAGATCATATATCTTTTGACAAAATGGTAGATAATGCTATCAAAATTGAAAAAGTACTTGTGAAAAAAGGAGATATCACACTTCAAAAGGACAAGTATGAATCAGGATCTAGTTCAAAAGATAAAAACAAAAACTGGAACAAGAACAAAGGCATCATCATAGATGGCGTTGTTGACACTATCTGTGCTCCATCAAAGGCACCAGCCTAAAATCTCACTCTTGGCACCTGAGCCATTAAAGCTTTAGAACAAAAGTCTTCCTAACCATCTCAAAAGAAGCCAGAATACAAATCTTGGGATAATAAATGAAAGTTTACTCCTGCTGGAGAATCTTTGGAATCTTCTATGAGAACTCTGCTGGTTGATAACATCATCTCTTTGCCTGAGATCTGACAAAATGATCTGAACCCTAAACCAAAATGGTGGAGAGAAAATGAATTCTATGATTTCCATCAGGGTAAAGGTCATAAAACTAATAACTGCTTCTGCTTGAAACATACCATTCAAGATCTGATCGATCAAGGAGACATCATGGTTGACAATCCTAAAAGAAATAATGATCATACAACATTTACAGAACCATTTTTGAAACATGGTCAAGAAGTTTCATCTTCTCAGCCTAATATGGGGGCAAAAGTCAATTATGCTTACCCTAGAAATAATGTTGTCATCAATATGGTTGAGCCATGTCTCTTTGAGAGTTGCAATGTCATCACAATTGTATGAAGAGATAGAGATCATTCCTTAGCTAACCTGGTTACTCAATTACAAGCTCAGGCACATCTGAAAGGACAAATCCTAGATTCATCTAATGTCCCTAAGATACCTTTCAATCTTTCATCTGCTTCCAAATAGAAGGCTGCTTCCAAATCTTCCAATCCTAAGGATACAAGGCCTACATCTTATATCATTGTTCAAAAAATCCAACACACTAATGAAAAAATCTCCATGTTTGAGTTGCTTCAAATATCTCCAGCCCACATAGCCATTCTAGACAAAGCTATGCTCAGATCTAATGTTCTTGACATTCTTGATTTAGACAGGTTCCAGACTATGGTTGGACATCTTACATCTCTACAATATATCTCCTTTTCAGAGGAAGATGACAACTCCTTGAGTCACCCACATAATCAACCATTGCATATAGAAGTCTTGATCCAGAACCATAGAGTCAAACATCTATTGATAGATGGGGGTGCTGGCCTAAACATTTGTTCTTACAGCTTGATCACACAATTGAGATTCATAGAATTAGCTATTGATCCAAGAAAGAAGATAACTATAAAAGCCTATGATGAACAAGAAAGATCTTCTAAAGGTACCATTGTCTTACCCATCAAAGCAGTTCTAGTAATCAAAGATACCACATGTCAGGTGCTTGATCTACCTTTAGCTTACAAAATTCTTCTAGGAAGACCATGGATACACGAAATGCAAGCTATTCCTTCTACATACCATCAATGTTTAAAATTTCCTTAAGAAGGAGTAGAGGTTACTATCCTAGTAGATTTTAATACCACTTGTAATACATTGAAGGAAAGTGCTGATAAGCTTGTTCCGAACAACAGAGAATCTTCCACTGAGCAGCCAAACGTTGCTTCAACATCTAAAATGGAAGACATTGCTAAAGAGGTTAATATCAAAGAAAATGGGATGGGAGAATATATTATAGAGCCATTCTTATCTTTGATGTCTCTCCCTATCTTGCCTAAGTATTATGGAAAAACTCTAAAATAGTCCAAACTAGAACCTCAAGAACTTCTTGAGGCATATAAGAACAATTTTGTGGTGGAACAAGTATCCAAGCAAGAGTTTGAAGAGGATGAAGCTATACTTGCATGGCTCTATAAAGATGAATCTGAATCCCAAAATGTTCAAACTAGTGGCTCTACAACATCAAAGATCCCATCTAAGTCATATGGTCCATGAGATAAATTGATAGCTAAGATGGGATATCCAAGTCGAGGACCTCTAGGAATCTGAGGAAAAGGTCTTGTGACACCTATTCCACATACTGGTAGAGTGAATAAGAATACTATTTGCCTAGGCTTTAAGAAGAAGCCCTATCACCTCAAAGGTGATTGTTCTCATGTCATAGAACAAATCGCACTAGGAGAATCCCTTCTCAATAAGGAAGAAACTAAACCATCAGACAATGATTTAGACAGTTCTGAACTCATTCCTTATGAGCACTTCCCACAAGAGATAAAGGATCTCCTTGCTGATGGAGATGATCCCATAAAGAGAATCAATGTAGTAGAAACACAAGAACCTACTATCAAACCAGAGATAGTTGCCACACAAAAACCAACTAATCTTGAAGGTAATCAAAATGGGGAAGAAAAGCCTATCACCATAGCTAAGCATTTAGAATGTTCTAGTGATTCTGAGATAGATTCCCATGAGTATGAATATAAATCTAAATCTGAGGGTAACCCTTCTTGGGGTATTCATCCTAACTTCACTCATGTTCTAAGATTTCGTAGAGATCCTAAATCAGAAGCCGAATCAAATGAATATGAATGGGGAGCCATTCCAGAGGAAGATGAGCTTATCATAGAGAAACATGTTGATGTTAATCACCAATATGTATCCACACCCAACATGAGTTGAGAGAGAAATAATGAACTTAATGAGTCTGATCCACCATTTCCTGAAGTGGACTCCCATAATGACGTTAAGCCTATTCATGAGTTGAATGTTTTAAGTTGTAATATCACCTTTGAAATTGAGCTCTGGGTTAGGACCAATCATGATAGATCCATATCCGTGAACACAATCTCCCAAGCCTTCCACACTTTGATTATCCAATGCCCTAACCTTATTGGCCAAACTTTCATAGGTCCAAGCTATGGTGTTTACACCTTTCCCAATGACTATGCCCTTGCTTGCTACCTCAATGTAGTTGAGCCTATGAGGACTTCCATCAGTGAACTGAGCATCAACATGACCGAGTCAGACATCAAGTATCTTAGTCAAAAGAATAAAAATAAAAAGAAAAGGAGTTCTGAGGGTGAAAACCACTTTGTGGCAGTCTTAGAACCTACAAAAGTAAAAGACGTATCCAAAGGTGAAAACCTCTCTAAGGCACCTAAGGATGAGATATTTGACATCCTTTTGAGTCATTTATAGGATATATCTCTAGTTCTAATTGAGCCCACTCAATCTATCAATTTGGGTACAAAGGAGGAACCACAATTGGTACATGTAGCACAATCCTTATCAGAAGAAGAGAGATAGAAATTCACTATATTCTTAACATAGAAAAAGGTCAATTGTGCATAGAATTATTCAAATATGCCAGGATTGGATCCTAATCTTATCATGCACCATCTATCCATTTCTCCTGAAGTAAAACCTGTCAAGAAAAAGTTGAGAAAGATGCATCCCCATGTTGCACTCTTGGTAAAAGTTGAATTAGAGAAACTCCTAGGAGCCAGATTCATCCATGTCATAGACTATGCTAAGTGGATTTCTAATACTATACCTATTTCTAAACTAGATGGTTCAATCAGAGTGTGCACAAATTTTAAAGATGTGAACAGAGCATGCCCTAAGGATGATTTTCCACTACCTAACATTGATATGATAGTGGACATGACTACGGGTTTTGAGATGTATTCCTTAATGGATGGCTTCTTTTGATATAATCAAATCAAAATAGCTCTATAGGATCAAGAGAAAACTACTTTCACATGTGCATGGGGTACCTTCTATTGGAATGTTATGCCATTTGGGCTTAAGAATGCTGGTGCTATGTATTAGAGAGCAATGACATCTAGTTTTCATGACATGATGTACAGAACCATGGAGGATTATGTTGATGACACTTTAGAAAAATCTATGATTAGAACTGAACATCTAAAGGACTTGAGCATGATCCTAGATAGAATGGAAAAGTTTAGTCTCCGACTAAATCCTAAGAAGTGATCTTTTGGTGTCACTTCTAGAAAGCTCTTAGGATACATAGTTTCAAAGAAAGGTATTGAAGTTGATCCAACTAAAGTAAAAGCTATCATAGAGATGCAACCTCCTAAAAATATTAGTCAAATGAGAACCTTACAAGGAAGAGTACAATCTATTAGAAGATTCATATCACAGCTCACTGACATATCACAACCTTTTACAAAAACATTACATAAAGGTGTGACCTTTGCATGGAATGAAGAATGTGAAAAGAACTTTGATCACATCAAGAAATATCTATCAAATCCTCCTATCTTGATGCCTCCTATTCATGGGAAGCCATTGATCTTATATGTCTCTGCAATAGATACATCACTGGGGGCATTGCTTGCACAACAGGATGAGAATAAAAAGGAAAGAGCTATCTATTATATCAGTAGAACTTTGGTTGCATATGAGAAGAACTATTCAATGATTGAGAAAGCTTGTCTAGATATAATATTTACATCACAGAAACTGAGACATTACATGTTAGCTCATACCACTCATTTGGTAGCTAAAATTGATCCACTAAAGTACCTACTAAGCAAAGCTGCCCTCACAGGTAGACTAGCTAAATGGGTCATGCTCTTGAGTGAATTTGACATTGAATATGTTGAGAGAAAAGCTATAAAAGGATAGGTAATTGCTGATCGATTGGTTGAAGCACCACTATTTGATGATACACCACTATAAATGGAATTTCTAGATTCCTCTATCATGCATCTTTCCTCTAGAGAATGGCATTTGTTCTTTGATGGTTCCTATACACAGAATGGATCTGGAGTAGGCATATTGTTCATAACTCCTCAAGGATACTCAATACCCAAAGCATTCAGATTAAATTTTCCTTGCACAAATAATATTTCTAAATATGAAGCTCTTCTTAATGGCATGAAAATAGCAATTGAGTGGAGAGTGATAGAGATGCACGTTCATGGAGACTCACAACTTGTTATCCATCAAGTCAATGATGTGTACCAAACTAAAGATGACAAGCTCATTCCTTATAAGAGGATGGTAGATGATATAAAGAAATAATTCATATCTATTACATTTAAACAAATACCTAGAATGGAGAACAAGGCTGCCGATGTAATGGCAACATTATCTACTCTCTTATAGTAGCCTGAACATGAGCTACACTACGAGTTCCTGGTGGAAGCACTATCTTATCTTGCATATGACTCACCTGAAACCTAAATGATCTGCACTGTCATGGGTCATGATTCATCTAGATACAGAAACCTTTTCTCCTATCTCCAAGACCAAATCATTCTCAATTCCTTTAACCAGTTTGAGAAAGGAAACCTTATCTGCATTGCATCCCAATATGTCATCATTGGTAATGATCTATACAAATGAGGTCTAGATGGTATGCTACTTAGATGTTTAGAATGGGAAGAGTCTCAATGTGCATTAGAGGAAGTCCACAAAGGTATATGTGGGTCACACTTGAATGGTTTAACACTAGCTTGAAAACTTATTAGGGCTGGGTACTATTGGCCTGACATGGAGAAAGATGCAATCAAGTTTGCTAAGAGTTGTCAGAAGTGCCAAGTACATGGTAACTTAACTCATGCTCTAGGGAGAGATCTAATTCCCTCTACTACACAATGGCCTTTTCAACAATGGGCTTTTGATCTTATAGGTGCTATCTATCCACACTCTTCTAATGGACATACCCATATAATCATAGCTATAGATTATTTCACTAAATGGGTAGAAGCAGTTCCCTTAACACAAGCAACTAGGAAACAGATATCTATGTTCATCTTAAACTACATTATATGCAGATATGGGATCCCACATTCTATAATCACAGATAATGGGGGACAATTCAAAAACAAGGACCTAGATGATTTATGTGCCAAATTCAAGATTACTCAACATTGGTCTTCTATCTACTATCCTCAAGGGAATAGACAAGCAGAGGCTTCCAACAAGAATCTATTGAAAATCTTGCATCACACAGTTAATAAAATAGGAAGAGACTGGCATCTCATGATTAATCCAGCTCTCTGGGCCTATAGAAAAAGTATCAGAACTCCTACCAGGGCTACACCTTTGGCTTTAGTTTATGGGTTTGAAGTAGTACTGCCTATTGAGGTTGAAATCCCATCACTAAGAATTAGAATGCATGATCTAGTAACTGATGATGACTATAGAGTGTCTAGGTTGCAAGAACTTGAATTACTAGATGAGTGCAGACAAGCAGTGTATGATCATCTCAGAGTATATTAGAAAAGAATGTCTCGAGGTTACAAAAAGAAAGTTAGACACAGAGAATTTTAGGTTGGCGATCTAGTCTTGAGAGAGAATCCTAAAAATCAATCACATAGAGAGTGCAAGGGGAAGTTTGAACCCAATTGGCTGGATCCCTTTGTTATCATTACTACTTTTGGCTATGGTGCTTATCAACTCTTAATGAATAAAGGAGAACAACTTTGAGAACCAATCAACGTTCTCCATTTGAAGAAATTCTATGCCCAAGGCATTCAGTGTATGGTAAAATGTCCTGAAAAAATCTTAAAAATTGGAAAAAGTCCTAAAAAAATAAACATCTTGGTGAAAACCTAGCAATAGGCACCTTGATAATTCACAAAAAAAAGTAAAAAATATCAAAAGTACAAAAAAATTGAAAAATATCAAAAATACAAAAAAAAATGAGAAAAAGAAAAAGCGCCTTGGTGAAAACCTAGAAACAGGCGCCTTGGTAGCAAAAATAGAATCTCTGCCAAGATGGTGAAAACTTAGCAAATGGGTGCCACTTGTTCACAATGCTCCATCTATCAATGCAATCTTGATCTTTCCCAGCTTTCAGTCTTGTTTTAGTATGTATATATATCTCCCGGTTTGTTTTAGCTTTCCAATTTTCAATAAGTCAGTTTGTACACCAATAAGCTCAAGCGTCTGTATCCTATCAATGCTTAAAAAACTTGGGGGCAATCAATGTCATATCCTATGGTCTCTAGTATACTTTTGATGAGTCATATCCAATCAGAGTCTTTTGAAGCTTCATCCGAGTCAGTTTGTCTGTCTCCTCTCCAGAAAGGATTTTGCATCTACAACAACAATCAAACATCAAAACAAACTGAAAATAGTATATGCTTTTTACATGATTTTATCTCCTTGTATGCTTATTGATTCACATTGAGATTTTTGTATATTATGTCCTTTCGAGCTCTTCAATGATGTCCTTTATAGGATTTAGAGAGAGATGATTGGGGGCATAATCTTTTCTTTGTTTTCTACTTGTATGTGAAAATCTAATGACTTTGGAAATTTTGGATTGAAATGGTGTCTGACTGTAAGAGCCTCTATCTTGAATTGGATGGCCATGCATACCTTAACCATTGATACCCAGAAAGTTCAAGGAATTTTGATCTAGCTATTGTCTTTTTGAGTGAGTTCTTTCTCCTACTATGAAACATGATCTTACCTAAGGATGTGAATGATAAAGGGTCACTATGGGTAATTCACATTGGATTTTGAATGATCTCTTGACTATTTGATGTGTATGTTAAATGAAAGGCATATTTTGGTCATCATGATGTTCATGTTTTGATGCTTATACAAATTGCTATATCAAAATGGGCATGATATTCAGGTCATCCTGGCATTTGTGCCTTGGTGCTTATATCTAATCCGACATTCTGAAAATAAAATCAATATTCATATGTCCATGGTTGTTTGACCAGTGGGTGTTGTATTGATTCATGCGCATAAAAATCAAGATTCATATGTGTATGGTTTCATTTTTAGTGGGCATTGTATTGATTTATCCGGTTACCTAAAAGTTCAATGATGATAAAAAATCATCACATGATCAGTGAGTAGGTCCTAGGTCCTAGGTTGCATTTCATTTTGCATGTTCCTTGGCATTTTGCATGTTTTCCTGATCTCACAAATGTTTGGAAACACTTTAACACTTAAACGATTCTTCAATCACCTATTCAAATCTAACAAGAGCTAAAGCCTAAACACAGTTCTTTTCACAGAATCGCAAGCAGTCACCATCCTGGGTTAGACATCCTTTTTGACATAAGACTGAGTACTTGTCTTCATCAACCTACAAAAACATATCATGTGTATCATTGCATTTACATTTCATATCATACTCATTTCTTACATCATAATCATTTGCATATAGTGCATAAGCATAAACCATACATACATCTCTTCATAATCAAATACATATGCATAACATCCATACATGTGAAAGCAATCATTGCATTGCATTAATCCATACATACATTCTACACTATTCATAGCATGAACATCACATGATATCATCATAAATCAAAAGATGACAAGTACAAATGATGTCACAACTAAAAATATCGATCTTATATATATCATAAACTCAAAATAGTTAGGGGTGCACTACTAGCATAGTGTACAAAAGAATGAGCTCCAGAGAGCTATAAGAGTCAATAGTATATAAATGATCAAAAGGAATAGAATATATCAAGACATAAGAACAGGAATCAACTGTCAGCATGCTCCTCTGCATCTGGTGGAGGAGGAGGTGGTGCATCTGGTATAGCCTCTACTCTTGGTGCACTAGCTCCCTCTGATGCTGCCATATAATCTGAATAAGTCAGCATTCTCTACGTAGTAGGGATAGTAGCATAATATGTAGACACATAACAGGAAGCCCATGAGGTCTGATGAGTCACCTCTTCCTATAATCTTTGAAGCTCTGACCAAAGCTCTACATGAAGCTCTAGGTGCTACCTATCTACCTCTAGATACCTCTCCTCCAACCTAGCATTCTATACCTTCAAGTCTCAGACCTAAGCTTAGAGACATCTAATAATCTCTGATGAAGTGAGAGGAATAGTAGGATCTACCTCAACTACTGGCATCTCTATGTCCTGGACTGGCTGCTCTGGCTTCTGCTTTGAAGTACCTACTCTCTATGCCTTATGGCATCTAATCTCAGCCCCTAGATCAAATGAGGCATATGTACTTGTATCACTTCTATCTGTGCCACCACCAATAACCTGCTCAGCTACTAGAACATCATTTAAAGGACCAACACCACCTAAAGTGCCACTCTCTCCTCTACTCCATCTCTGTGCACCTGTAGATGTACTTGCTATGGAAGTAGAGGGATGAGGGGGCCTCATATGTCCTGCTGGTCTCTGTAGTGGAGCCATAGCTCTTTGTCTAGGTGGTGTAGGCTGTACTACCTATAGTCTAGGACCTGGTCTCATAGGAGCTCTTGTGACATCCATCGCCTCCTCCATGGAGGGTATCAGCTTAGTAGGGTTTGAAAATCTATGAATACAGTGCTCTGCATGCCAAGCGATATATCCACCTATCACTCCTGCATCAACAACCAGTGGCAGGTAGTCCCAGTCTCTACCTATGATGCTGCTATACTCATCTGAACATATCGAATAAGTGAGTCTCTATGTCCATCCTAGCCCAATCTCACGAACAATGTGGGCATATGCAGTATACTCCTATGGGGAATCTTGAATGCATCCATACTGACCCTAGACTCTGGTAATCAAAAATCTCTCCAAAATGGTGGGGGTCCACCCTATAAGTATCTGACTCTAAAAAAGAAAACTAAACTTCTCCCTCGTAGTGGGCCAGGGCTCTATCTACAAATATGGTCTTCATACTACATAGGTCATATCATCTAAGCATCATCTGAAATACTCAGTATGACCCATGCAGACCTGTGTAACATAACTGGCATATGCGTATATAACTAGCTCCTATGGCTGCCACTGTGTCTTAAAAATTGGTCTCAACACTGGGATATGCTCCTAGGCCCATATCTATAATACAAGAGCTCCATAAGTGAAACTCTTGCAGTCATGATACACAACCTCATGCATCTCTAAAAACATGTGTGCCAAAAGGCACTGACCCTAGGCAAGCTCAGTGGGAGTGGCCATAAGAAGTGCTACCATCGGAGCCCATCCCATCAAGAAACTATTATGCTGATGGCCTAGCATGATGAGCTCACCGATCATCCCAGCAATAATGCACTCTAAGCAGTGTGTCTGACCATATCTCTGTATAAGGGTCTCCCAAGAAATGGACCCCGTCAACTGTGTGTCATCTCTGAACAGACACCTAAAGGCATGAAGACCTGTCTGCCCAGTACTCACATACTCAGGATGCCAACTGCAATGGAATGGAATCCTTAGTATCCTATAAATATCCTCTAGAGTCACAGTTATCTCTCTAGCTGGTAAATGAAATGTCTATGTCTCAGAGTGCAATCTCTCGATAAGTGCAGTCAACAGGCCATGGTTGACCCTAATATCGGGTAAATGGATCAAATACTCAAAACCACATGTAGCAAGATGAACCCTCATAGGGTCAGGAAGTGAGACACATAATCTCTGGGTCACAGGGTATGAATGCCAGACATGAATATCTAGATATGTGACCTATATCATACAAAAATAGGGAATTCTATCAGAAATTGGGTTCAACAATAGGCTAATAGTATAGAAATTGGATAGTTTGGTACTTTAGAAGGTAGGTTAAAAGGTTAGCTATTAGCATCAGCAATCAGAAAAGCAAAAATCTTGACCTAAAATAGAGTTTTGAGCTCATTGTTTTTCATACGACAGTCCAAACTGGCACTGAAAGTCATACAACACTCTACAATAGCCCATATGACAATTCATGGTCATACAACACTGGATTCATTATCATACGAGTTTCTAGGGACCTGATGAAATGTCGTACGACTCATGGGTCCCCTTCATACGAAACTGGGTGGGTCATGAAATGAAAAAGCAAATATAATTCAAATGTCATACGAGTCTTAGATGGGACTCATACAAGTTTTCATACATGCGAAATTCAAAAAGCAAAACGTGTATGAAAAAATTCTAAAATACTATAAAACATGAAAAATTTGAATTTTCGGAGGGGCACAGAGGTCCACATACCGGATGTCCATACTGTCAAGGTTTATCATGTCTCTAGTTGCGCTCAAATTGATGCGAACTCACATGTACCTTTGGTTCTCACTGTTCTACCATTTTCTTGCTTAGAGGGCTCCACAAGATCTCCAAAGTCAAATGGTTAAAATGAATTGAAAATGACCCTTCAAGCCTTTATATAGAATTTGACCTAATTTTCAAAAGTGCTCCATTTTTCATGAAAATTGTACCCCTAACTAATTTCGACGTTCTGAATCTATTTTTGGGATCAAAATCAAAATCTGAGATCATTTATTATGTCAAAATCACAATTTAAAATTTTTGGACCTAGGACGGTCTACTGCTTGCACATTCGATCTTCAATCATTTTTGAAATCCAAAATTCAACTTAACTGATTATCTTACATCAAATTATCAAAATTTCAAATTGGTCAACTATGGTAAACTCATGGTTTAACCTAGTCAAACTTGGTCTCCATGACCTCTAAAATGATGTAGAATGCATTCTCAAACGTATAAAACCACTTCTCAAATCAATTAATATGCTTCTAAACTATAATGCTGACTTCTCTTGTCAAATTTCAATTTTAATCCCCAAGGGGGCATGGTATTGCACATCATTCAAGTTTGTATATCAAATCTTTCTTTCAGTAATCAAGACAACCACGTCTAGTTTTTGATTCATCAAAAGTCCTTGTCTCTTGGGGAAAATCTATCATCGCTTGGGGCATATTAGATTCATCAAGATCCATATCAATCTGGTATTCTCTTAATCTTGTAAACTATATTAGCTTTTCGCAACCATTGGTTCATCAGTGTTCTTTCCTTGGTTCTTCGGTAACTAAAGGGTTTAGATGTGATACCAACATGGTTCTTCTAAGACAATCAAGTTTGGAATCGATCACTCACTTCTTCACAATCATAAGGTTTGGAATCAGGCATTTTGACACTTTTTCGCAATCATCGGGTCATCGCTATTATAGTGAACATTATCTTTGGTCATTCAGGACCTAATATCTTCAAATCTTTCAATCATCATATCTTTCAAATCAGTTTCATATCTTTATCAAACACAAACTATCTTTGAACCACTGTGCTTCATGTCGTCTTCTTGAAGATATATTTTCAAGTGATGAGATCTAGTAAAAACTAACATTAACAAGAGTTGAGTCAATTCAAATTCTTCCCTCTTTGTGATTGTTCTTTAGGAAGAATTTTAAAATATTAATTGAATTGTAATGGAAACTTCTTCATTGTAACATGTATTATCAAACACAAAAAACACAAGAACACTTGTCTTTTAATTGACCTCTAAACACAAAATATTTGAATATGTGAGAATGTTTTGATGGGTCTTCCACAAGAAATCACTTCAAGAAATCTACCTATAGTCAATTTTGGCTTTTTAAACATGGCTCTAATGAGGTAGGATTTATAAATTATCAAGGAGCTAATATATATTTTATTCAAAAGAAAATCAAGTTTCATCCCCCATTATAGGGGCTTCCTAGCACTGATATGTTTGAGTTTTGTGCAATCTAGAAGGACTACTCGAGGAGGTTCGATTCTTGATCTTCCTTTATCACTCACTCCTTCAAGGATGGATGCATTTTATTTTATAGTGGGTTAGATTATTGTGGCATAATAAATTGTATCCCACTTTGGGTTGTCCCTCTCACTGGCCTTGTTAAGGCATGTTCTCGAGAGGCGAGCCCACTAGATCTCTTAACATGTTCATGAAAGAAATGAAAGAATAGGTTTGGGAATTTGATTAACCAAAGGTGAAGAGCATATCCCTACTACTTTCCACTTCCAAACACAATAACATTGTTCAATTTCTAAGCCTCTTTTAATCTAAGGGGAATTGAGTACTTCTACCTTTCTAATTCACCTAAAATGTGAAGAGAATAATCACCTAATACTCTCTTCCACAAACACTAGGATTAATTTAGTGTTTGTTCATTCCTTGACCTTTCTTTTAATTGAAGAACTTGATAGGTTTTGCATTTTGATTCACTAAAAGAAGTGAAGAGCATAAGCCTACTACCAAATCCAACAAACAATAATAGGTCTTCTAATTATGGTAGACTCAAATCAAATTGCCACAAGTTAAGAAAATGCATAAGGTCTTAGGCATACCATTTTTGAAGATAACAAAGCTAGGGGCATTTTTTATTTTATTTTATGCATTTTTAACACTCACCTAGTGGCGATTGTTCCAGCTCCTTAGCATCCTCTTCTCAAAATTGTTAGTTCAACACAAATTCAAAGCAAAGGTGAAGAAATCAAAGAATTTTTTTTTTCATTCCTTCCTTAAATTGATTAAAATTGATGAATCCTAAGGAACAAAAATCCAACTAAGGGATGCAAATTTAGATTTGTAAGCTTGAATCACTTGCAAATACCTCTCATAAGCTTCTCCTTCTTGCTTTGAATCCTTCAAAAAGTTGTTTAGGTGAACTCGCTTCTCCTTTTTCAATCTCTTTCTTGTTTGCTTGTCCTCTTTGTTAACTCCAATCTCTGGTTTTCATACTTTCTTATGCTTTGTCATCTACAAAACATAAGAAATTAGTCACTTATCTGACATAGTTTAATTTTTTATAAAACTAGTGCTACGTACTACAAAAAGAACTGAAAGCATCATTTTGACTAGTGTACATGCTACAAGAATATTGTAAGCGCTATTGAAATTATTATACGTGCTACTAAATCATTTAAATGCTGAAAATAACTTTTAATAAGTGTCATTTAAAATAGGAAAATGATTGTAAGTGTTGATACAATGCTTTTACGTGCTACGGGGTTAGGGTATAAGCATTGAGAGAAGGTAAAATAGAAGATAGAAGAAATTTCTATGCACTAACACTCTCTGTAAAGGCATCAAACTTTAGTGTATATGAGTTGTTTTTCTATGTAAATACATTGAAATTTTCTTCACACATGCTATTTCTCGGCTAGTACATGCTATTTAACCTATCAAACAGAGAATTAAGACAAAGATTCATGTAAATTAATCAAATAAACTTTTAATCTAGCATGTAGAGGCAAGATTCCCCATGGTGGGCACCATTTTGTGTATATTGAATACCTTTATGAGATTAGTTTTCTCTAAATCAATTCAAATTAAGCTAATTTAATACTTAAGACAAGTATTGAATTGAAAGTTTAAAATAATGAACATCTCATGGATCACTATTTAAGATGCTAATGAAATGGTCTCAGCAAGAATCCATTAGAGACAACTCTAAAATCAGAATATTATGCTAAAATGATGAATTAAAGCCTATCTATGCTCAAAATATACTAAGATTATGCTTGCAAATCAAATTGACTATAATAAGGATGCAATTGCTAAAATGATAATGGGATCATTTTCTCCTAATTTTTGCCTTCTATTTATAGATTTTTCCAAGCTTAGGGGTGGAGTAAGTTTAACCATGATTAGATTTGAGTCAAGTTGATGGTTTCAAATGTTGAGACAATTTAAATATTTTATCCTCAAAGCTTGGGACAATGAGACAAAATGAATGGTCAAGATTCATTCTCAAGATGAGTGATTGATAATCAATTTGGCTTTGATCCATGTGAGCTCTATTCTTAATTCCCATTGGTTGATTTAATTCCTTCACATGTGGTAGGTGAAATTTTTTCAGAATTAATTAATTAATTAATTAAATTTCTTTAGCCATGTGTACCCCTTGAATGGGTTGGATTTGATTTAATTCAGCTATATAATTAATTTGATTAATTTCATAATTAAATAATAAATTTAATTTAATATTCCCCTTTGGCTTTGATTTCAATTAATTTCTGATTTTTCTTTGATTTCTCACTTGGATTATCTTAACTATTTTTAGTGTGTACAATTATATTATTATATTTTTCTTAAATTCTTTAAAAAAAATCAGATTTGATCAATTCCTTGTAATTAATAATATTATTTATCATCTATTATACTACTATTATTTTACTATATTATGTATTTATACATTAAACGACATCCTCTCTTCCAACTATTTTGATGATCATGTTGACATGTTGAACCAGAAAGAGCTAGAGGGCTTGAGACAACACATTGATGGTGATATAGATAAAGATGAGCAGAGGACTAGAGAAAATGAGAAGGCTAATGGATAGATTTGGCAACACAACAAGAAACAAAAATCAGTTGTTAATACCTATTATGAAGAAGATATGGTTCATTATAGTACTAGTAGTGGAAGTGAATGAGATGAAAAGTGGCAATTTGTTTAAACTTTTAAAAAGCCCAAATTTTGTATTTTGTAATTATATTATATGGACATGAGGCATTTGTAGACTATTAAAGTGTCTTGGTTAAGTACTCTGATAAACTCTTAATCTATCTCATCTCAAGTCATCTTTTTGATGTATAAAGTTTACAAACTATTTTAATATAAAAAATGTAGAATTGTTTTGTTTATACACACACAGAGAATATCGTAACCTTGTAAAACCAATAATATAAATTTTAAAAATAATAATAAAATATTTTTTTGATACATGTAAGTGTCACAAATAATATTTTATATAAATTAAAAATAATAATATTAGGGGGATGGCCCTACATCACGATGGTTGTCATGAGCCCTGTTGAGAGGGCGGTTATGAGTTTGAATCCCACCATGGTCCCTACTTGGCATGTTCGATATAACTAATTGGTTCAATAAATAAATGATTCACATGTAGTCTTGGTTGTTACTGGTTGGTCGTACTCTCAAGAATGCAAAAGACACGACAAGGAATCACGTTGGCACCATCATTGTAGGGAGATGTAAGGGTGGTTTTTGGTTGACTGCCAATGTGGAGATTGTTCAGAACTTGGTGGTTGGAGGCAACAATGGAGACACAAGGTGTGCAGGAAAGATAAGGGGAAAACAATGTTGGAACAATGGTCAACACTCCCCTCAGGATTCATGACATGGCTTAACTACCTCCTGTGTCTTATATAAGTCTAGTGGTTGTATTGGGCATTAACAAGTGGATATTTTGGTGCAACGACAAGCACTACTTGTAACAAGTGGTATCAGAGCTTGGTCATAGGTTCGAATCCCCTTGGATAATGCTGAGGGGGAGATTGTTGGCATAATGGTCAACGCTCCCCTCGAGATTCATGACATGGATTAACCGCCTCCTATGTCTTCTATAAGTCTAGTGGTTGTATTAGGCATTAACAGGTTGATCTTTTGGTGCAATTAAAGCCACTACTTGTAAGAAACAATAATAGAGAGATAAGGGGTTTCAAATGGTGGAGAGATAAGGTTACTTTGAGGAATAAGGAGTCACTCATACTTGGAGAGATAAGGAGTATTGATTGCTAGTTGGAGCAATAAGGGTATTCAAAGGTATAAGGAGAGATGAGAGGAATTATAAATAGAGTATTATATTCTAGGAAGCATTATTGCCTTGGTAGACACAAAAAATATCACTATGAGGATGGGGTCCCCCAAATGTTACCCCACTCGTTCAAAGCTCCAGTCAAAAGTGATTACTAATAAAATAATAATAATATTAGATAGTATTCAATGTAAATTAAAAATACATCACATTTAATTTTTTAATTAATTTAATATGTTATTATTATATAAATTTCTCTAATAATTCTATTTTTTAATAAGAAGTATAAGATTGTAGTACAATAATTATATTGTATTTATTAACTATATTTATATAAAAATAATATTTTTCAAAAATAAAATGTATTACCACTTGACATAACTTATTTAACTCTCAACTTTCTTTCTAAGTGTCATAAATTTATTTTTATTTTTATGTAAATTAAAAAAAAAATTTAAAATTATGCTTTGCAACTTTCTTTGTGAGTATTCAATTTTTTTTCTTTGGACCTAGCCCCATGTTCAGAAGTTATGGGTTTTACTTTTCACCTCTCTATCTTTCCTTTTCCCTTTGGTGTGGTCTTGGAGAGTAGCACTCCTTGGTGCCTCTTCATCCTTTGATGTTCTTTCCCATAGTTGTAGACATGTGATATTAAATTTTATCTAGAAAATGTTTTGTCTTGTTGTTTTCTGTAACACTATCCTCCTTCAGATTTAGTTCCAAAAGCTTTGAACCAATCTCTCTCTCTCTCTAGATAACTAATTTTCCAATTGAGTGATGTATCATCTCTTTACAAGGTAGGGAAAATGATCTTTTGTAGTAGGTACAAATTATTATCTCCAAGCCTCCTCAATGTGTGGTATAATCAACTATGACTAGTGCAAGTTATGGTGTATTTCTTGATTTGGTTCACAATTACTAGTTGATTATGTTTAGCTGGGGGTAGTTGTTCTTGTTGGATTATTAGTTTAGATGTTGCCATATGTTGTCAAGCTTGCAGTTGATGTAATGAGTCAAGTCGGTAACAACATTAGAAATCTATATTATACTTGGTTTGCTTTCTATTACGTGCACCGCGTTATAAGCACCGAGCATGTGCTGTGCACCGAGGAATAGTAGTTACTGTTATTTCACCGAACAGATTTGAGCCGACCAAGAGTGAGTCAAGTGATGTCAACCAAGGTGGATTACAAAAGTACGCTATAAGATTTATCATTTCCAAGGAAAGCAGATGTAATCAATGATGGAGAAAATTCAGTATGAATGCACATAGTTTGAGACAATATCGATCGTGCAAAAGGAAGAATGCTACAAGTTACGAGGTACAGCTGTTACTACCAAAATTTAAGTATGAAGATTCAAACGGTGGATCAAACGGGTGAGAAAATTCTATCAAAATGGATGATGGAAATTTCAAGTTTTGCCACCATTCTAATGGTGGAAATCTTCTATATAAGGAGATTTACTTTTCCATATAATGATGACAAGAAGAGTTGCTATTCTGAGCTATTATCGAAAGAGTTTCCAAGTGAAAGACAAATGTCTTGAACCGAGTGAAGCAGAAATGTTCTGAATCAGCATAACAGATGTAAGCATCAGATATCTTATTGAGTATGTAATCATTGCTCTTAACTGAGTCTTTGATAGTGTTATTTAAAGTTGATCCTAACCGATCTAAGGGTATCAAAATGCCTGTACAAATCCTCTAACAAGGTTCACATGCAAAGATGTGATAAATCTCCTAACAGAGTAGACTGTAACGGTCTTTGGATTTAACAGTCCCATGATCCTCATAGATTAGAGTGTCAGAAGCAATCACATGTACGCTCTTAACCAAGCACTCATTTTCTGTAGTAGTGAGATTTGTGGGTTCCATCCCCACCACAGTTTTTATCCTTGCGGATTTTCTGCGATACCAAATAACTGTGTTATGGGTTTATTACTGTGTGTTGTTGTATCTCAATTATAGTTATGCTTTAGATGTTAAAGTTATCTGTTGATGAATAGCATTGCTTACCAAATAGTTAATGTTCACATCTGTCAACTGAGTCTGCAAGATTGATTGGTCAACCGAGCTCACAGAGCTTATTATACCGAGTTCACAAATATTATTATCGAGTTTGTTTAAGCTGATGAAAAGGTTTGATCGGTCATATAATTGATTCACCCCCTACCCCTCTTAGTTATCTCCTTTCCATTGCTAGTCTTTTGGGCCTAACAGTTCTTGTTGCTCTCAACTACCATTGTTGGATTTATTTATAGTTATGTTATTTCTGAGTCTACCGATGATGACATCATTTTTCATAATGTTTTTGTTCCATTTTTGTTGCATCAACACTCTATGTAGTTGTTGTCCCAATTATACTAGTGCAACAATTTTCGCAATTAGACAAAATTTATTTCTCGTTATATTTATATTGTTTAAGTTATTCCAATAAAAAATGGTTGTTATAATTTTCTTTATTTTGATGTTTACAAAAAGGAATGCATGGTTATTTATTTTCCATTATTCTATTACTTCTACTATGTCATTAAATATCACATTAATTTATTATTATTATATAAATATTACTAAAAGATGCTAAATATATGGACATTCATTTCTCTTTCTTTCAACTTTAAGAATTTTAAACGAGTGTGATGTTCAATCATCTATTTCTTCATAATCTGATTACTAGAAAAACATATTTTGAAAAGACCTGAAACCCTTTACAACTTAAGGATCAAAAGATCAAAAATATATAGCATAAACATCAAAAGAGACATACAACAACAAACTACCCATATAAGGGACTACAATGCTAGCAAAAAAAAGGACAGAAACCTAGCCAAAAAGATAACACAAAAAATAAAAACACCAGCAGGAGCACCAAGTTAAGTATCCACATCCAGAATCCTAGCTTTTTCATCTAGTGTTTTCTCCATCTTGGCCTAGATGTTATCCATCCTACCAATAACACTTTTTAGTTCATCCAAATTATTCTTAATCATAGGGGATTTCTTCTTTCCACGGGTCCAAGAACTGGGGCCACCACTATTTAGCAGATGAGCATTTCTAACCTCAATATCATCCTTAGACACATTATCTAGTATATTAACTAGAGCCTTAATGTTAGTACTAGATGCCTTCATACTGTCCATACTATGTTGGAGAATGTTGATAAGAGTATTATCAACTTTATCCACTCTTTCTTTTAGATCAACACTAGGGGAATTAGAAGACCTCTCTTTGAGAAGAGACTCCACATTCTCATGTAGGATGACATTGTTAGCTTCTAGCTTTCTGCCTTTCAAATGGAGCCTTTTAATTTCATGAAAACACCACTTACTGAACTTGAAAGAATAAAGGGCCTCAGCTTTGGCAGTCTATAAAACACCAGTAGTCACCTCTTCCCTATCATTGAAATCTTCAAAGATAAGCTTGATGGTAGACTCTCTCACCTTACATTCACTAGACTCCTCACTGCCGTCCTGATTATTATCCTCAGAATCTTGAGATATAGGCATATCATGCCTCATACCTTTGATGAAATCATCCAAAATGGGAACCTCCTCTTTATTAAAGTCCCGATCATTTTTTTGTTTCTCCGCATACTGGATGGCCATGTCAACCAGGTCTTCAAGGCTATGAGAATTATGCCCCCTAGAACCTTCAGTATTAGCCTTGTCCACATCTTTACCTTTCTCCTCAGCTATACTCTTCTGGCTATTTTTGTCAGGGTCCTCGACTTCAGCAATGTCTTTATCTTCCTTGCACTTGGTAGTATCCTTCTCCTCAATGTCTTTATCTTTCTTCACGTTATTTTTATATTATTGGTTTAAAATGTTATTTAAAGATGTTAAATATATGGACATTCATTTCAATTCTTTCACATTCAAAGATTTTAGGTGAGTGACATTCAATCATTTTATTTATTTGTGTTATTTTTGTATCATTGACTTGGGAACATTTTTGATTAAGGTAAAAGAAAGTTTTGAATGGGCCCCAAAACCATTTACAATTAGTTTTTGATGGGAACTATAACCCTGAGATTCAAAATAGGAAGCATTATCTCAAACCAAAGTGAAACAGCTAGGGAAAAAAGATAAACCATACAACACCCCCCAACACACAATGCCAGTAGAATAACCAACATGACACACCCAGCAAAACAATAGCAGCCAGAAGGAAAATAATTAGGAAGGCTCAAGCTACTGAGAACAATAGAGTAAAGCCAATGCCTTACAACCTCACTAGATATCTAGGGTTTTTAGGCTCCCTAAACCACATAAGGGTTTTGATGGATCCCATAACCAGACTTGTTGAAATAGTATCTTAAGTAATTGAGTAGGTAAAGCTTTAGCTGCACCAAACCATCAAGGTTTTGAAAGGCTCCCCCAACCTTAAGCAGTGGATTGGGAATGAGGATAACTCCCCATACCACCAATTCATAACCAAAAAGAAACTAGCAGCTTAAAAATTTAGGCATGTTAAGATTTAGTTGCACCAAACCATCAGGGTTTTGAAAGGCTCCCCCAACCTTAAACAAAGAACTAGGAATGAGGCTAGATCCCCAACCCACCAAATCCCAACCAAGAAGAAAACAATAGCTTAAATAATTGGGAATTTTAGGCTTCAGTTGCACCGTTACATCAGGGTTTTGAAAGGCTCCCTAACCTTAAACAAAGACAAGGGTAAGGGAAAGAACCCCCAATCCCCCAAATCACTACCTACCAAAAAAAAGACAAGGCCATTAATGGTCTCTGGAAAAATTAGAATCTTCCAGCAGTAGCCAAGCACTCCGACTATACTCCAACCAACATCAACTACACAATAGCTATAAGGATTTTGAATGATTCCCCCAACCATTAACACCAAAATGGGAATGAGGGTGACTCCCCAAACCACCAAAACATAATCAGCTAGAAGAAAGAAAAGACCATCAAGGATCTCTGGCAAAAATAGGACTCTCCTACAAAGGCTGAGCATAGTAGGGTTTTGAACGGATCCCCCAAACTTACATAATGAGTTAAGAATGAGGAAAAATCACCACTCCACCTGATTATGACCTGCCAAAAAAATGATAATACCATCAAAGGTCACTGGTAGAAATGAAACCCTCCAACTATGGCCAATCTTACCAACAAAACTCCCACCCACCTCTTCCATCCAGCTACTAGCCACTTCAATAGGCAAAGCCTCTACCTTAGAAGGAACTTCTACCTCTATAGAAAGCACTAAAGATGAGTTAAGAGGGAGAGGAACTTTCACCTGAAAATGAGCTTCCACCTCAATAAGAAGAAAAGAGGAGTAATGAGAATAAGAAACCATAGACTGCCAAAGAGCACTCATGCGCAATCCCACCTCAATAGGGATCCCACACAAAACCACTCCACGTGAACCATCACCACTCTCCCACATGAATGAAAGGAGCTTTGGAACCCAGAGATAGTGATGATCCTAGAAATAGGCCAACACAACATAGTCCCAAAGGAGGACCCAAAGCAGCCACTTGTTGGAAATATAGATGGAGTAACTGAGAGGAGGGGTGAATTAGTTAACCACAAAAATATTACCACAGATCCCTTAGATGTCTTATTAAATCATTTGCTACTGATACTCGGTAATCACATAGATAAATGCTGTAACTCGATTATTGTAGTGAGTGTTAATTATAACTGTTCTTGAGCATTCATCAGTGATTAACATGCATGCATAAAGAAAATAACATAAACACATGAGACACTAGATTTAACATGGAAACCCAATATGGGAAAAACCACCAATGTAACTAGTTACTATTTTTCACTCTTTTGAAGTGATGTCCTGTTAGGAGCCAACCCAGTAAAAGGTTACAAAACACACTGTTAGGTGTGACCTTGTTAGAGGATTTAATCACCCTGTTGGGAGTGGCCTTGCAAGAGGTCTTTTGAACAATTCAATGGAACTGTCACCTTATTAGAGGATTTACAAAGTGGCTATTAAACCAACTCGGTTAAGAGATTTTGAAATCACTTCTACAATGGTAAGAAAGTAACAATGAAATGACCTGAATGAGATACAACTAAATTGCTAATTATAGATCTCTGTTTAGCTCCACAAGATCCTTCCTGATCAAATATATCTTTACAGCACCTCAAGGATTTCTAACCATCCTTCAAAATTCGCACACACCTTCCTTGAAAATGATTTGCATGTTCGCTCATAAATTTCCACAGTGCTTTCTATTCTTCACACACACTTAGAATTCTCAACTTGACCTTGTTTATATACCATTCCGATTGATCATTCAGGTTGTCAAGTCGGCACTAATAATCATTACAAATATTAAAGCTCATTACAAAAGTCGGCTGGAATAAACAAACTTAATTTCCCAAATTAACAAAATCCTTTATTGGGCCGACCTTGCTCGGTAAACACTAATCCTAAAAAGATTTCCTTCAGTGACCAAGTGAACTTGGTTACCACTATGAATTCTGCAACATCCTTCGGAGACCGAGTGAGCTCGGTAAACACTAAATTTCCTTCGATAATCATGGAAGCTTGGTTAACACTATTTTCTACCATACTTTCTTTAGACACCCGAGAGATCTCGGTAGACACTGAAAACCATCTTTACTGACTGACTGAACTCAATAGACACTGAGAATGATAATTGATATGACATTTGTGTGACATCAAAGACAACACACATTTAGACAATTGTATCCAACAATCTCCCTTTGACAATTGTATCCAACAATCTCCCTCTGACAATTGTATCCAACACCACTCACCCTCGCAAAGCATCTAAGAAAACTAGAGGCGTCTCCTCTCCAAAATAAAGGGGGAAAGATCCCCCCCCAAACCTTTTCCATCATAGAGAGCCCAAATCCTTAACTCAGAGGTCGCTATAGAAGAGAAAAGATGGCCATGAGCACAAAAATAGTAGCCCCCCACCACGATTTTCCCCAAACCCCCTCCTGGGTCACCGTTCACATCCTTAGAATCACCCTCTTCCTCGTCCAAACTAGGGATGCCCATTCGGTCTCCTCCTGCTCTACAATTTCTTCCACTCGCGCTCCCGCTCCCGCTCAGCATTTTTTTTTGAGTCATAGCATGCATTATTGACTTGGGAATGTTATTCATAACAAAAATGTCCCTTCTATTTTTTTTAATATTTTGTTGATGTAATGATAAGAATGTTGATGCTTGTAGTTATTGTGTAGAATGTAGATGGTATGACGTTCTATAATTCATTTATTTATTTCATATTGTAACAAGTTGTCAACATTTAATTTTTGTGAAAAAATAAAATGATAATAAAAATTATTTGTAGCATGATAATTCTTTAAATTATATTCCACATCAAACAAGGTTTATATTAAACAACTTTTATTATAATGTTTTTATGAATTTGGATACTATTGAGTCATTTAAATGTTGTGTATTCAACTTTGATGTGACTATTTGTAAAGAAGAAATATATTTAAAATTAGTAGATGTCATTTTCTCAATCGTGATTTTTAAATGAAACTCCATTGAACCTTATGAGTGGTACAAGTATGCTACAAATATGTTGCAATTATCTTTGAAGGTGGACCTCAAATAATATTCATAAAGGGTTTTTTGGTTTGTTTGGTCTCGAGGTCAAAATCCCAACTATATCACACATAAGGTATTATGTAGACATCTTGTCCTATGAACTTGAGAAGGATAATGGGATTGAAATGTTGAGAAAGGTATTATAAATCTTACATATTAATATTTGTATTATTTAATTATTATGTGTATTTATTATCAGTGTTGTCCACATTGAGAAAGAGGCAACCCACCTTGACTTGGTGAATAATATCAATGTGATATATGATATGTGTGAGAAGTTTTAGGAACATCGTATGTCATGGAGATGTGTAAGAGCATCTTATAAATAAGATATGCAAAATATATTTTGATTATTCAATGATGCACACAAGAGGATGTAAGAGGAGATTATGACACATGGATATGATGCATCACAAAGAATATTTCAAAGATGGTAATGGAGCCAAAATTAAGGGTCCAACCTAGGTATGTTAGGATAGACATATTAACTTTGCAAGGACTATGCACTTTAATTTTAATATTAAAAAGTTATTTATTAGTTCATGCTCTTCAAGGAACATAGTGGAAGAACTTGAATACCCCACATGAGAAGGGACATGTTTTATAATTAAATGTTATTTTTTCTAGCACTTGGAATATCCTTTGCAAGGTTGCATTGATGGGAGCTTAATTTTCCATATGGAACCATATACATATGATACCTCATGACTATTTTAGTCAATTAAAATGATAATGAAAATATGTAAATACATCTCTTAAACAACATGATGTTCATTCCAAGTTGTGATATATTCCTTGTAAGGTGGGAGTTACATACAATGAGAACATGATTATTTTTAGTCAATATAAGCATCTATGAAATTAATCATGACAACTTATAAGAGAATCATTTGACCAACATGATGTTTATGATATCTATGATAGAACATTGATAGAATGACTCTTTTTAGTTGATGAAAATGTCCATGAAAGTAATTATGATAACCTATTTTGACTAAAATGATGTGTATGACTAGTTATGATAGATTCCTTACAAGGTGGAAGCTTCATAATTTTCCAAATCATCCTATATGTTTTGGGTGCATTGTAATTTTCTCCTCACATGTGTGAACTATTTTATGGTTTGATTGGTATTTAAGGTGCTTGGTCATAGCCCATGATTTTAGGAATACCATTTATAGTATTATGTATTGAATGTACATATTGTAGTGTTGTAAATTGTAACCCATTATAATTTTACACTCCTTTATGTTCCCTTTCCTTATTGTGCTTCCTCATTTCTCTTTCCAAGCCTATTTTTGGCCCCTTCACTATAATTTTTTTTGTCATCTTCCAATATGGAGATCAAATCATGTGGCCCCAAACCTTTGCGTGATTCTTTTGCCGCTATTCCATTCCTTTTTGGTGGAATATGTTTCTTGGTGCCATAATCTTGATGGAATAGTTCACTAGGCACCATGGTACCAAAGGACTATGGTGCTAAGTGCCATAGTCCCTCTAAAATGGGCCCAAATTTGAACATAGTCATTTCAGTTCTTGCTAGTTGTAATTTAATCTTAATAATTGCATATGAGGATGAAAATATCAACCTTATTTGTGAAATACCCTAGGAACCCTATATAAGAGTGTACTTTCCTCATTCATCCACAAGTCCTCTAAAACAAGTGTTGTGGGTGAAATTTTTCAAATTTGAGAATTAAGGAGCAACAAATTGCAATCTTTTTTGTGTCAAGAAACTTTCATGTTTGACCATGTTTTCAGGTGTTATGTTGTAGCATCAACACTTGGAGATATTGTTAAGAGATCATTAGCATTTGCAAATATCATCAAGATTGAGGTATAATCTTGTGATATTCAACATTCATATTTCCTTATCATCATTATTGTTGGGAAGGTTGAATCCTCTTAGTGTTTGACTAAGGCAAGCCGTTATACAACACAAACACCATTTTTCCTCTCTTGTGTGCAGGCTCAAAAATCTAGAGGTAGTATGCTATAGATCTATAGAAGGTGGACTAAGATAAGAAGATTACAATTATAAAATAGGGATTGGAACACTTCTATATTATACACATAGTCTACGCTTATAGATTTAGTCAGACACTTTTGGAAATATTTTCTAGATGATGCATCAAAGTGATGTTTTGGTTCTAGATTTGTAGACGATATCATTTTTGGATCTAATATGACTATAGTTCCTAGAAAATTTGTCCTACCATTTTGAACTTTAATTTTAATGAAAAGTTCCTCTCTACATCCCCTTTCTAGATGTGTGTTTTATATTGTTATGTCATACCTATAGCTCTCTATTTATGCTAATTGTTGTTCAATTTCATGTCCTTTACCAAGTCTTATTGCATATAATAACAAATCAATAAAATTAATATTGGGAGTGTATCTTTATAGAAATCACTCTTCATTTAGCTCTTGCATGCCTCCATTGGTTTAAAGTTGAATCAAGTGTGGATCTCCACTATTAAAATCCAAATAGAAGGGGAGTGGGGTTTAATCTCTAGTTTTCATGATTAAATCCACCACCTTTCCCAAAACTTTTACATAATATTAAGACCTTGGGATAGTGTCTTATATAAGAAGGTGCAAGTACACAATCTTTGTTTGGATGTTGGTAGATTGGAGAGTCTTTTGTTTGTGAATATTAATATTTACTCATTTCTTTCTTTGTTTTTGGAGTTTTTTAAAGGGCCTATCCACATAAAGCTAGTGCTATGTCATATTTTTATGGTTTACTAAATATGCGTTATTTCCATTTTCATTCACATAGTTGGTATAATGTGTGGAAACTAAAATGTGTACAAAATATATGTTATTGTTCTAATAATTTCACTCTATTTTTTTAACATTTGGTATGAGATCCTTTGGTTTTTATTAGTGGGCGATGTCTTTCTACAATTGATATGATTTTTGTTTATATAGGAAAATCATGTTATGTGTTTTTTGATTTGTGATTGTATTCAAATCCATAACTAGCTCTTTGAATGTAGAGTGAGATAAATTTAATGAACCTAGCTACAAAATTTGAAATCTGAAGTTGGAGGATCTTTGTGAAGATAGAAATCAATAATGATTGACAATTATACTTGAGGAGAAAATAGTTGCTATATCTAACAATGATTGGAAGAAGCTAAATAAAAGGTTATAAATACCATTTAAGTATATATTTTATTTAGTTTGTGTTGTTGTCTTTATAGAATTTACATCCCTATATAGCCTATGAAATAAAATTGGTAAGATCTATCAAACTAAAAGATTTGTGAATAATTTGTTTTGAAATGAAATTCACATACTTTAAAAATGAAGGACATCAAATTTGTTACTAAGCATTTGAACTCTTTTAATTTAACTCTAATTTAAATGAAATTTATTGACTTTAAGATGATGGGGATAGCAATTGTATTATTTTCTTCTTCTTTAATAAAATATGATCTCGACTCTAAATGAGACAAGTTGATAATTCTCTTGAGAATTCAAAGGTGAATAAAAAATTCCACAAAGAGATTTAAGTGCCAAGGATGTTCTAAAACCATAAGAAAGCATAGAGTGAAATGCTGGAAAGTTATGGTAAATGAATCCATATAAAGAAGTTTAAAAATAAGAAAAAAAATATCCTCCATTGGAATATCCTCTAATGAATGTGAGATTAAATCATTTTTTAATTTTTACCTAATCTTATTGTTGGTGTAATTAAATATTACTAATTACACTTTACTTAAGTTTACTTAGGATAATGCATTTGCATATTAGTTGTCATTGTGACACTTAGGAGTTTGCATTTCATTTTAGCACATGGTTAGGATAATTTCCACTTTAGCTGTGATAGTTGTCATCACATACCTCTTTGTGTGTGAGATCCACCTTTAGTTCTCTTATCACATTATCATCCTCTCATTGTTGCACATGCTTCATATACTTTCATGTACAATGAAGGATGATCCAACTTTGGTGGACATGTGATTCCACTTTGTGTGGGTGATATCTTTTCATCTCCTTATCATGTAGTCTTATTACACTGCCTATATATTTAGGCACTCCTACTTTGTAATCAATCAATAATTCAATTAGCTATAATCAATTATTTGATTATTTTTCCTATCTCTCTTGTGCTATCTCTTGAGCTTCTAGATCTTGGCTTTTATTCTTTGCCTTAGGCAAATTCTTACATGGTATCAGAGTGATATCAAAATTCTTACACTTACATCTAATGAATCATGGTTGATTACTAAAGTTGTTCATAACATGAGTCCTCATAAATAAGTGATTTCATTCCTAACATGCATATGATTGAAGAGAGGTGTATTTGGGTGCTGATAGTCAACATCTAATTGTTGGTTGTGGGAAATTATTGCTACGTTTTGGTGATGGGAGAGAGAAAACCTGCATTAGTGTTTTAAATACTGTCAAATTAGCTAAAATCATAAAAAAAATTTAAATTTAAATAATTAAAAGGAGTCATGTGGCATTTTTAAAGTCTAGTTGTAGGTTGGTAAGAGGGAATCTGACATTTTATAATGAATCCCATGTTAGGAATTTATTTAGGCTCAATGCCTCCATCTTTTAAAAATATGATAATGGTTCTAGCATAAAAAATGCATGTGCATTGTAGAACTAATGTGTGGGCTACATTGATGAAAAAGATCTTATGAATCAACTAATAAAAATATGGCTTATGATTTCTCTTATTCCAATTCTTGCATTTTTATTTTTATGAATATTATGTTTTTGGTAAGTAATTTGGGGTATAAGAACTAGGAAGTCACCCACCATAATTCTCCTTAACTAGTCTAGCCCTTATTCTTAACTAGCTAGCTCATATATAGAGAAATTTTTCTTTCAAGTAGTTATAAAGCTAAGAGATTGTTAAATATTTCTCATTCATATGTATTTTCTCCAATTGATGTTAAGTCCATCAAAATATATTATTATTTTGGTACTATCAATAATATTGATTTAAGATGTACTTAGGTTTACTTTATACATTTTAAATCTAAATTTTTAATTATGTTTAAGGAGTTATAAATCTTTGGTTGAAAATAAAATAGATTCAAAGATAAAGGTGTTAACATCTAACAGTCGACGTGATTTTTTTTTCTAAGGGAATTAATGAGTTTTATTAGCATGTAGGTATTGTTTAATAAAATAATTCTTCATACATAAGATGAGATAGCGAAGAGGATTAATTAAACCTTGTTAGAAAGAGACAAAAGTATGCAATAAGTTATGTGACTAGATACATGTTTTTTTAAAAAGGTTGTAAGAACTACTTGTTACTTGATTAATAAATCTACTTGTTCAACTCTTGTGATAAAACATAATATGAAATGTGGATAAGTGGAAAACCCTTTATTTTATAATATAAAATCTAAAATAATAAATAATAACTAATATGAAATGAACAAATATTTTTCATCCTTTGATCATAAAAATCTCATGTGTTTTCATCCACAAGACCTCTCCAATAGGGTTCTATCCATTGAAGAAGCCTTCTACAAATCTACAAGTGCAAATTATAAGAATAGATAATCAATGCACCTTTCAAAGACCAAGGTAGCCATATTTATAGCCATCCAAAATCTAACACCCCATTTGGATTTATGTCTATTTAGTTGCCAACTCTTGAGTTTCCCGAAAGCCCCTTCCATTTGTATGGTCAAATTATTTTTTGGACTTCTTGCTACTTGACTCAAAGGGAAAAAAATAGAGTGCCAAATTGAGCCTCATAAATATTAAATTTAATATTTAACTTTACTCTTCATATCACAAATAATTAGACAATAAATATTAAATTAATTATTCTTCATGTGCTTGCCTAATCAACCCATGAAAACATATTATGGGTCAACATTTACCAAAATTTGATTACAAACAAAAGGGGGCATGACATAGCCCCTAAAATATTCCTTTAGAGGTTTCAATCAAGCCTTTTTTCTAACTAGCAACTCTAAATACCATAGGGGTGGATAAATCAAACTTGCATGACATTATATGAGTGTGTTACATGACCCACATTATTTGTTCTCTCATATTTACAATATATATGGCTACTCAAAGTAAGTGTACAACATTGAATTAAGTTTAAAATCAATCCATATAGCCAAAGGTACAAACTTTGAATAATTAAATCATACTTCTCTCATATGTATGCCTAGTATAATTTATTTTGTGTTAGTAAAACCTCTATAGTACATAGTATGAACTCTATAAAAATATTTTCCAGAAGTTTTGAATCATTATGTTAGGTAGAAAATTGTGTTCACTAGCTTGTATGAGAAAACTAAGAACCATAGGCCTATCTCCTCTTACATTGGAAGAAATATGATCCATGAGGCTTGAGGAGTCTTGAGCACTGAGTGAATGTAGTGATACTTAACTAATATGAAAGATTATTGTGCAAATGTGAATGAAGAATGTGAGATCTAGGGATAGGAAGAGAGAGAAATGAGATTTATTCAAAACAGAGATAATTAACAAACTAAGAACTCAATTTTAGGACTGGATCTAGAAAGAAGATACAAAGACTAAAATTTACACCAAATTCAAGAAAAAATTGTCCTTATGGGGAAACTTGGAGTGTAGAAGGTGAGTGGACTCACCCCTAATGGTGGGATGCACCCTTGATCAGCTAAAAAGTGATGAAGAAATTTGGGATTTGTAGAAAACTATCAAACCTTCTTGTAGTTGAATTATTAACTCTACCACCTATCACCTACACACCATAAGAGGTTAAAATGTTGTGAAAAGGGGTTTTCCTTGATGAAACCCATTATTTTAGATTAACCATTTGATCCAAATTGAAAATTATTGAAATGAAAGTATACTTGTATGAAGCAGAGGCAAGACTTAAAAAACAAGATGTCTCATACCTTAATGATGCAAATTCTCTTGGAATGGAATCAAAAGTTTTGATGTAATAGCATGAATCTACATAAACCTAATAGGAAGACATGAAAAAATTCTTGCAAAATGGTTGTTGAAGTTTTTCATAACAATGAGATAAAATGCTTGAATATACTTGAGTACTCCTTGAATTGATAACTTAAGTGCTTAGATGCATAAAAATGTCATTGATTTAATATGGATGGATCCTAAAATGAGGAGGTATCCTTGTACTTATTAGTCACCTATCCATTTCAAGGCACAAAACTTGAAGGAGGCCAACACAAAGTTTGAATTCTACCTAAAATTTAAAGACCTCACCCCCATTTAAATTTTGGGCCAATATACAATGTAAGAGGAACCTCCTAATGTAGGGGGTAGATTGGGTTGCCTCATACATCCCAAACCGTCATTTATGAGCCAATCAAGGCTCAAATTGTAAAATCAAGGTGTGATAGAAAAACTTATGAAATAGACTACACATGATATTAGGGCCTATGGATGCAAATGATGATTGTTAGAATAAAATAAATAAATGGGCACACTCATAATTAGGGCCCCTCATATAAATTAACTTAAGAGAGGGATACTATTTATTAATTAAATGCATATAAAAGTTCTATGATGCATAAAAGAATGAGAAAACACTAAAATGGGGCCTAGATAAGGACCAGGATTATACTTCTTACACTTTAGGATGCTACATTTGGCCTCCACTTTAGCAAGAGTATGAACCCACTTCATACTCATAGTAAAGTTGATGAAAGAATAGGAAAGAGCCTCTTGTCAAGGTCAAATAGACAAGGAACATACCAATCCATCAAATGACTTAGGTCCTTATCAATCCAAAATTAAGACAAGATAAATAAAGAGAGAAAAAGGAGATGACCAAACTAGCCTAGCAGGGTTAATCTTATTATGGTCTAGAGAGAGAGAGAGAGAGGAAACCACTAAGTTTAAGGGAGAAAGCCTTCAAACCAAGGATCTTAACTCATACAACCATATGCAAGGGCACAAAAAACAAGAAGTAAGATAAAATAATTACTAAGGCTCTAAGTTAACTAGTTTAAGAGACCTCTGTAATCAAAATGCCTCCATCTCTAATATCATTCTTAGAATGCTATTGCAAGAGCACAAGTGGTCCCATAGGAAGAGTAAGAGAACATATCAAAGAATGGATAAGACTCTATGATCCAAACAACTATCAAAGTGTGTTATGCTTATGGGATCATGGAGGAGAGAGAAATAAAACCATTAATGACATATGTTAGACAATTGTGTTGTGCTAGATGATCTATGTGAAGATAAAAGGAAGAGTTGAAAGCACGTTGTATTACACTAATTAATTTATCCCTAAGAGAGAGAGATTAGAACAAAGAGAGTTGATGGGCTAGCAAGTTGTGTTATGCTAGTTCAACCAATCCCAAGGATAACCATAAAAAGAATTGTATCTAAGGAATCCACTAAAAATAGGATTTACCCAAGGAAAGCATTGTCTCTCAAGGAACCCACTAAAATGGTATGGAGAGTCATCTCACCCTAGCAAATTGTATTATGGTAGTAGGATCAACCTTAAATATTCAAAATAAAAATAACCAAAACTTTTATAACAAGGAAGCCATATATGTCTCCCCCTTAAGATGGAAAAATATGATTATGTTGAAACCTTAAGGAAGATAAGAACAAAGATAAACACCTTCAACACCGATCATATATCCTTTAAGAAACAAACAATTAGTCAAAACTAAAGAGGTCACAACTCCTATGATGAAAGGAAGACATAGTTGTAAACACTTATCATGGATCAAATGTAAAGGGGTCCTTTTGAGGGATGCACAAAGGAGAGGAAGATATATTTTATCAAATACATCTACCTCTGAGAGCATATCTTGAACAAAAATAACATAATTGACCAAAAGAGGGGAAGAAGAAAAATAATTCATCTCTTCCCCATTGCTAGGTAAAGGGATTATTGATGAATAATAACACACTTTTATCCCACAAGCAATGGATTTTTTTTATGATGAACATGTAATTGCAAAAAAAGATGTAGTTGTGATCAAGGATACACACCTCTTGCATAAGAGAGAATCCACAAGAAAAACAATAATTCCTTGTAAGAAACAATATCACACAATACAAAAAAATACCACTTAACCTAGGGAAACTATATCCTTAAAAAGGATAGGATATTGAAACACGACCCCTGTCCCCAAAGCATAGAGACAAGGATAAGAAGAGCTATTATGTTGCTTAAAACGTATTATTGTAGCTGAAATTGTACCACCATGAATGATAGTGAGCCTTAAAGGGAGAGACTAACAATGCCACATAGTGTGGAGAAACATAATAGGAACTTAAATGTTACTTAAAACAATCATGTTCGTTCCTTTTTCCTATGCTTAAATATTTACAATTTGATTGACAAACTAATGTCTATGACTCTTTAAAACCACTCCAAATCTGACAAGAAAAGGACCAAAAGGATGATCCTCCTACACTTTGAGCCTTAATGCTGAGGCAGGTATACCTATGGATTCACTTCTTAAAAGGAATTAGTAAAACCTATTTGCATTTACTCAACACAAATACTATTCATTAGTCTCTTTGAAACATTGATTAAAAGATTTTATCATATATATAAGTTGATTGATGATGAAGAAATGCTTCCTAAGAACATATCAATGTCTTATTCTAGGGCACAGAGTCAAATACAACATCAAAAAATTTAACTCAAACACACCCAGGACTGAGAACAAATGCTTTACAAATTATTCCTCTCACTCTCACGCTCAAACATCAGATTCTCACAAGAACTATGAATTCTATGAGATTATCCTTAAGAATTTACCCCTCCATTGAAAGGAACTAAAAAAAAACTTCATAATGTACTTTATAAACCATACATTAACTTGCTTTGCAACATTAACATATAAGAATTCAAGATCTTAATAATAAGACATTCACAAATGTGAGATGGAATTCTAGTGTATTTTCATTAAAATTCTTCAGTTTCAATACATTGACAATGGCAGAATGCCAGAACAAAAGTTGTAGATCAAAATTCTCTCTATTCAGTTGCTAATTTCACCATCCTTATGCAAATACAACAATTAACTATATATAGTCACTAGCCATCTTGGAATCCTTGAGAAAAGGATGCAATATGCTTCAGATGGCTAGGATAGTGACAGGTACAAAAGATAAAATAGATAACATCATTAACAAAAAAAGGAAAGAAAAACCAGAATATTTATTTCAACTTATTGTGAATCCTCATAGGTGGCACCTTTGTTCTGTAGATGTTCAAGGTAATTGCTAAAATTTGTTACATGAATAATGACCTCCTACTGACTAACTTACATTATTCTCTGTCTAATAATTACCCTCCTTGTATTCTAGGATCAGGTGCCATGTGTGACTCAATCATCTTCCATTGTTGGCCAAGTGTACTCTTTCAAACTCTGTAACTGCTTCATCTACCTGTCCCACTCGAAATCTGTTATGTCTTTGGCATCATTAATCAAACTAGTGTAATCATTTTCACTTGGAGCATGTCAAATACAAAATTGTTCACGTCCAAAGTGCCATCATTATTTAGAAAGGCATCACGCCCATGTTAGAAACTGATCCATGCTTTCTCTTTGTCAAAACCCTCAAAAACTATTTAAAACCCTCAAACAATTCAAAAGAACCTAGCCACAATGGTTAATTGATAGAATAAAAATATAATCGTCAATCTCTTATCTTCCTGGCATATCATGTGGCTCATGAAAATCAAATAAAACCTTTATTTGACTTAAAACCTTGTTTACCACATCATTATCTTCAATGACCAATCAGGAATAAGCACATCAACAACATCTAGCAACCAGAACCACAACTTTATGAGTCTTTCCATCAGACGGCTAGCACAAATGTCCAGTCATTATTAACTAAGCATGTTCTCATTAATGCTTCATGACCATCATCAAATCAACCTTGACCTACAATGCCTTTACCTTTCTTTTTAACTACGACAAGTCTTAACCCCACCATCTGGAGATCATGTGACTAAAGGCTTCTCAGGAACTCTGAACACTTAACTTGAGTCTGATCACGAGATTCAACAATAAAGGCAAGTCTGTCAATCTCTAAAAATTGATCTTGACACATATGGAGGATGAGTGATCAAAGGTTGCACAAAATCTCCAAGATCTTAACTTAACTCACACTTTATCATGAGACTTAGCGATCAAAACAATCTTTCAATCTCAAGATCTTTTCCTTAACCACAGTTTCATTATGAGATTTAGTGACCACATCACCTCCTGGTCTCTAGGAATTTACCTTAACTCTAGTCCTGTTATGAGATCTGGAGACTGAAGCATATCTCTTAGTCACTGGATACTTTTCTTAACCCAAGTTTGGTCTCGAGACTTAGCGATAGTCATTGATCACAAATTGCATCAATGGTGATCGCTCAATATCTAAATGCCTTACTTAACCTTGTCACTAAATCTTAGAACACTAAGCCACTAACTATTGGTATCTAGAGATTGAGAGATCCCCCTAGTCGCTAAGTCTCCAAATACTGAATCACTAATTGTCAAAGCCAAGAGACAAGGAGATAACCGCCTTCACTGAATATTTTACTTAGCCCAACCTTTGTCTTGAGATTCAACGAAAACAATTGATAAAGGCCTACATCAATGGTGGCCTCTTAATCACTAAATGCTCGATGACTTGACTGTGAAGTTGAGAGATCAAGAGATAACCGCTGCACTAGATCGCCTGAAGTTAAGACATCACCGCCAAGAATTGGGAGACTTGGAGAAAGCCTTTTCACTGGGTCATTGGATAAAGACAACTAACTGCCAGGGGCTTGGAGATTAAGAGATAAGCACTAAAACATTACTCAGTTGCTTAATCTCCAGATCAATAAACTTAGTTTTTAAACTTATAGAGACTTGGAGAAGGAAAGGAAACAATAACCATGTGCTAAATAAGAAACATAAGTTTCATGAAAAAGTAATGCACAATTAGACCTTGGGTAGGATTTTTTCATTTAGGCAAGGAAAATTTATGAAACCCTATGAAAAACAAAGGACTTACTGTCTCAAGCTAGGGCATATTCAATAAATCTCAAAGGCATGAAAATTTGGCTAACAGTGGCTCTATCTGGGGATGATGGGTAACTTGTGCCCATGCAAAAATTTAGAATTTACTAGAAGAGAAGGCCACAAACTTGACAACAAAGACAACTACAGAGAGCACTAGGAAAAAACCTATTTACGAAGGCCAAAGTAGACAAAAAGGAAACACACAACACCTATACAAAAATTATAGCATATACAAACCTAACTACTATTCATGGAAAGATAAATACCTTCAATTGAAGTATTTCTTCAAGAAATGTCCATGAATAGGAAGTTATTGAATGTCACCAGTGATTTATTTGACAATGTATGAATCTAGTCCCCACTTTTCATGAATCAAATATGACCCTAACCAAATTGGATCAAACTTTCCATGTTTTCCTTTGTCTTCCAATCTGACATTCCAAAGTAATACCAAGTCATTTAGTTCAAATTTCCTTTCTACACTTTCTTGTCATACAAGTTTTTAACTTGCAACTGTATCTTAGCATTCTTTGAAGCTGGTTCTCTCTTGGTTTCATCCAAATTTATCAAGTCTTCAATCCTCAACTACATTTCATCATCTAGATCTTCATCATAGAACTAGACAAACTTGTACATTTCCAATAAGTTTTTCTAAGTCATCCTTGCATGTATTACATACACCAAATCAAATGGTGCACACCCAATTGCCTTCTTAATAGTTACTTTGTCAGGCCACACAACTAATGACAATTTTGAATTTCATGCTTTCTTATTCTTTTCAAAGATCATCTTGAGAATCTTTATCATGCTTTTATTGGTTGATTCTACTTGTCTATTTCCTTGCAGATGATAGGGTGAAGAATATGATGTCTGGTTCACTAAACTTTCACAAAATTCCTTGTAATCATTAGATCTGAAGAACATTGCATTGTCATAGACAATCCTCTCAAGACAACCAAACCTTATAACAATGTTGTTCAATAAGAAATCAATCACCACCTTGCTAGTTGCATTCCTTGTGCGAATAGCTTCTACCCATTTTGTAAAATAATTAGTGGCAACTAAAATCCAAGAGTGCCCTCCACTAGATTTGTTTGGTATATATTCAATAAAATCCATTCCCCATTGTTGGAAAGGGGCTTGCACTTCCACTGGCTTCAGTGGCACATTTCCTGAAAACTTTAGCTTGCCAGAAAATCTTTGACAAGCATCACACTTCCTCACCAGTCTTTTTGCATCTTTGAAAATCGTGGGCCACCAAAACCCTGCTCTCAGAATCTTTTGAGCAGTAGTTTTACCCATGTAATGTCCACCATATATTCCTTCATGCATTTCTTTCAGTAGTTTTTTAGCCTGATTTTTATCTACACATTTCAACAAAATCAAATCCAAATTTCTTCTCCATAATTTGGATTTGATGATAACATACTTAATTGCTTGTAGCTTTAGAGCTCTTTTCTTGCCATCATCCGATCCTAATGGACACTTCATATTCCTTAAATAATAAATAACATCTTGATACTATAAAACCCAAAAATGGGCTATAGGTTCATTAACCTCCTACATCTTCAAATCGAATGAAATTGATACAAAAGTCCTAACCTAAGGCACATCTTCACATCGAAATCCTAATTGATTTTATCTTAATTCTGCATAAGGGAATATTTCCTAAATATTCCTAATTTATCTAATTATCTTTAATTAAATATTATTTGGTGATAAATATTATTATTTATCCTAAAGTTGATTAATTGAATATGATGAATATTTAATTAATTAATTTAATTCTGCCACTTAATTATTTAATTAGATTTAATTGCATTTATTCCTAATTAATATTATTTTTATTTTGACAATAAATCAAAATTCCTACAAATAATCAATTAGATATTTATTTAATTAATTTAAAATCAAAGTTGTCAAATTTAATGATTTAATTGGAATAAAGTTTGATTTAATAATTGATTAACGCATAAATCAATTGTTTTAATTCAAAATCAGTTAAGTTGAAAATAAATCACTTTATTTATTAAATTAATTCATATTAAATCATGCACAATCAGAAAAGCAGGCAACTAGAAATTAACAATCAATTTTAAAATTGAAACTCAATATCTGATGATGAGGTGAAAAAGAGAACTAAAGCTCTATTTTGAGATAAAAATTGCTGTTGCATGATTTTATGAATTAAATATTCTTAATTTCTTGTTAACTCAAAAATCAACCTAAGTTTATCAAGAGTGATTTGTGGCTTTTCTCAATGCATCCTCAAAGCCCTAGATTTCTATAAAAATAAGGCTCAACTCTTCATAATGATCATCTCTCAAATTTGCATAATTACTTTGGTGAATTGACATCTGAAGAATCAAGCATTTGTGATAGGCAAATTTGTGAGATCATTCATAATTTTCATAGCTTTTGCATAGTTTTTCATATCATTTAGCATATCATTGTTAGACCAATTTGCATATTAATTGCATATCATATCATCTAGATTAGTTTGATATCAGTTTTTCATTATTATTGCATAGAAAATATAAAAATATAGATTAATTTGTATTCATTTCATATCCATATTTTGCATTCAAACCTTTCATTTAGGTGTTGCATTGTCACTGATCTTGATTTCAATTTTAGAACATCATACTCGCACCTATTAGAAGGCAATAAATTGCCTGGTTAGCATAGTTTCAGTTACTTATAGATTTTAGTTTTTGCTAACCTCTAATGTTTTACTGAAGTGTTGTGTCTACAGCTAGGTACAAAATTCACACACATATTTCTGGCACCCACCGTGGGGCCCTAAAATGGGTTTCCATACTTTCTGATCAAATTTCTATCATTTTCTATCAAAACTATGATTTTTAATTTTCCATCCATACTTTTGTGCATCCTTGATACAGATTTTTTACTTGAGACATGGTGTTTTCTCATGAAAATTGGTGTTTTCTCACGTGGCCCTATGTTTTCTCATGTGGCCCTATGTTTTCTCATGTGAGACACGATGTTTTCTCATGTGGCCTTGTGTTTTCTCGTGCGGCTCTGTGTTTTCTCGCGCGGCCTTGTGTTTTCTCGTATGAACTTTTTACAGTAGAGACACAAAATTTGTAGATTTGTACTTTCAGATTATTGATTTCTAACACTTATGGTTTGCTATTGATTTGTCTTGATTTTGTACTTTTGGATGTGTGCTAAATTCTAGATTAAAAAGCATTGGACCTAAGGTATTCTTTTCAAGTTGATAATATTTTGATTTGGATTAAAACAAACCTCTCACGTGTCAAACTTGTGTGACTTTTATTGCTTTCATATCACAAACTTCATTTTGGGCTATAAAACGAACATAGATTTACTTTTTGCATATATGTTACACATAGTAAGTAGGCCCTATGAACACTATTTGTGGTTCTTGAGAGTGGGTTTCCAACGAAGCTCTTCTCAATGAGACAACCCTTGTAGGTAGGGAGGTTACTAAGAGTGTCTCACATTCTACTAGATTTTTGCATCTTCAACTTTTGATTGATACATTCTCTCTCCAGAGAGGTTGATAGATCATGAGTGGTTGACATCATAGATCTTTGTGAGATAATCTTAGTCTTAGCGTGTTGTATTAATCTATCTGCTTTGTTTTGGTGAAGTGAAGAGGCTAGGGGATTATGTTCTACTTCCTTTTTGGATAGTACTAGAAAATTAGATCCTTGAATCTGATCTAGTCCCCATGTGGTATCTTTTGTGAGTCACCTTTAGAGAGGGTTAACCATAGTGGACATTCCCTTAATTGGGTCAACCACATGGATGAAACCTCAAGCGGTAATAGCCATTTTCACCGTGGTAGCAGCAGCCACTATATAAATGTCCTTGTGAAGGAAATCTTCATAGGTGTGGTCTCTTGTTGGACTGTCAGATCTCCCTAGCAGCTCTTGATTGATTAAATTCTTGGACTGTGTCAAAACCCCAATGCACCTGGATTGGAGTTCACCCTCTTGAGATCATAAAAGTTATAGAGTCATACTATTACTACAAACCCTAGTGAGGCCAAATTTTTCATTTTCTAGAAATATGTGCATTATTGAAAAACTTTTTAGAACATACACAAGTAGTATTTCTAGGGATTAGCACAATAAGTCACTATTGCTTGTTCATGTGCAAGGTTTCTTTTTCCCTTGTTCATTGTTTTTAGAAGATTTCTTGCTTCCCTTTCTTTCTATTTTGTGTGCTTGATATCTTCTTGGTTGCTTGAATTGAACTGTTACACAGATCTTCAAAATTTGCAAACAATCTAGTACTAAAACACTCAAAAAATTGCAAAAATCCTTTTATAGTGTGGGAACTGAATATTCTATCAGAGAATAGCCAGCATTGTGTCTCAAAATCTATGCTTCAAAATCTATGCTGAAACTGTCAAACTGTGTTCTTTTATTGCATGATATTTCACTTTTTGAGCATTCCTTTGTGTGAGACAACACATTCTCGTGCAGCCTGGTACTTCCTTGGATGAAAGAGAATTCTCTCATTTGAACTTGTCCTAAAATTTATAGAACAGAGAGCTTTTTACTACCAGTTGTTCAACTTTCTATCAGATCTAATTTTTGTCTAGGGTTGGTATGCCTATTTCCCTGTTGCACACTGTCTGAAACTACATGTCTAGAGTTGAGATTAGCATCTTGGAACCTATCAAAAAAATCACTATGTTAGGAATAGAGTAGAGAGCATAATGAATCCATTCATTTTCCTAAGGTGGCCTTTTGAATCTAATTTAGCCTTCTATTTTATTGATTTGAGTCTTTTTCATCTTGTGTCAAAACCTTGTCATAATTATCAATCTTCAATCAATCTTCAAAATGACTAAGTGTTGCGAGCTCGTGTCTGCTATCTTTTGGGCATATAACTATACATCTAGGGCATAATATCCTTCATTTACATCCAATCCAATCTTCAATCAAACCAATCTTGACAAGGTTGCATCATTCGATCTTCTTGAATCAATTCATTCTTCAGTTGTCTTCATCCTATTCTTTTGCTTCACCCAAGGTTAATGGTGGAAACTAGAGCTTCCTCACATGAGAAATCTGGAGAAGCATGTCATACCTTACCTTTGTCTACTCATGAAGGTCCAACCTTTGATGAACTCTTCAATTTAGGTCTTTACGAAGATGAAGGTCTTGGCAATCTTTGATTAAAAACTAGTTACATACCCCCTCCTCCATCAATCCAAGGAGTCAATCAAAAATCTCTACATCAATCTATTCTAGGGAGTCTTAAAACTCCTACCATGTCTCAAGGGGGAGGATCCCAAGGACATCAATCACAACATGGTGTGGATCAAGAACCCACACCTTCTGAAATTGCTCGATATCAAAATGACGATGAATTCAAGAAAATGATGAGGCATTTCCTGAAGGAAGATAGAGAAGCATACTTTTTACATTTAGCTCATCAAGGTGCTAAGCTTCCTCCCAAATTTAATGTTGAAGATATCATTATGCATGAGGAAGAAAATCCACTCATAGCTATGATGAAATAAATGCATGCCATGCAAGTCAAAATTAACAAACTTGAAAAAGAAAAGGAACCTAAAGAGTTCTCCATGGAGGCTCTATGCTCTTTTCCATTTGATAAAGACTTATACATGCCACCATTCCATAAAAAAGTGGAAATGCCTAAGTATGATAAGTATGATGGAAACTCTAATCCTCAAGATCATGTCAGAGAACTCTATACCCAATCTATGGAGTTCATGCATGAACCAACCTATCTGATGCATCTCTTTCCTCAATCTCTAGGAGGAGAAGCCATTCATTTGTTCTCTAGAATGCCTCCTACTATCAAAACCTTTGAGGAGTTAATCAAATTGTTCTATCAACAATACTCCTACAACATCTAGCATCTAGTCACCATGATTGACATCTACAATCTAAAACAATATCCAGGACAACCATTCTTGATATTTCTCAAGAGATGGAGAAAGAAATTCTCTCTATATGCTAGGCCTATTCCAAAAACTGAGAAACTAGAAATCTTCATCAATAATCTTGTTCCAGAGATCAACTACACTTTACAAATGCAAAATCATACATCTTTTGACAAGATGGTAGACAATGCAATCAAAATTGAAAATGTACTTGTGCAAAAAGGAGACATATCACTTCAAAAGGACAAGTATGAATCTGGATCTAATTCTAAGGATAAGAATAAGAACTAGAAAAAGAATAAAGGAATAATCATAGATGGCATTGTTGATAATATCCATGCCCCATCTAAGGCACTAGCTTTCAATCTCACTGTTGGCACCCAAGCCATCAAAGCTTTAGAAAAAAAGGTACCTGAATCATCTCAAAAGATGAAAGAATACAAACCTTGGTCCGTTGATAATAGACACAAGTTCACTCCTCTTGGAGAATCTCTAGCATTAGCTATGAAAACCTTGTTGGCTAATAACATCATCTCTTTGCCTAAGATCTGACAATCCGATCTTGAACCTAAACCAAAATGGTGGAAAGAGAATGAATTCTATGATTTTCATCATAGTAAGGGTCATAAAACTAGTAACTACTTCCGCTTGAAACATACCATTCAAGACAAAATTGATAGTGGAGAAATCATAGTTGATAATCATAAGAGCAATAATGATCATACATCATTCATAGAGCCATTTCTAAAACATGGTCAAGGAGATTCATCTTCTCAACCTAATGTGGGTGCTAAGGTTAATTATGCTTATTCTGGAAATAATGCTATTATCAACATGGTTGAGCCAAGCCTATCTAAATGTTGCAATGTCATAACAATTGTAAGTAGAGATAGAGAAAATCAATCAGCTAATGTAGTTACTCAATCACAAGCTCAGGTACATTTGCAAGGACAAATCCTAGATTCATCCAATGTCCCTAAGGTGCCCTTCAATCTCTCTTTCACTTCTAAAGATAAGGCTACATCTAAATATTCCAATCCTAAAGACATGAGGCCTACATCATACAGTATTGTTCAACAAATCTAGCACACAAATGCAAAAATCTCAATGTTTGAGGTGCTTCAAATATCTCCATCTCATAGAGCCATTCTAGACAAAGCTTTGCTTAGATCCAATGTTCCTGATAACCTTGATTTATACAGGTTCTAGACTATGGTTTGTCATATTACATCTCCATAGTATATCTCCTTTTTAGAGGAAGATGATAATTCCTTGAGTCATCTGCATAACTAGCACTCGCACATAGAATTCTTAATCCAAAACTATTGTGTCAAACATGTGTTGATAGATGGGGGTGCTAGTCTGAATATTTGTTCTTACAGCTTGATAACAAAATTGGGATTTTCAAGAATGGCTATTGATCCTAGAAAGAAAATAACTATCAAGGCATATGATGAAGAAGAAAGACCCTTACCCTCCAAGGGAATGATTGTCTTGCCTATCAGAACAGGTCCTGTCATGAGGGATACTACATGTCAAGTTCTTGATATACCTTTGGCTTACAAAATCCTTCTAGGGAGACCATGGATAAATGAAATGAAAGCTATTCCTTCTACATACCATTAGTGTTTGAAATTTCCTTATGAAGGAGTAGAGGTAACCATCCCAGCTGACGTGTCTACAATTTGCAATGCATTAAAGGACAACATTGATAAACTTGTTCCTAATAACAAAGTCTTCTACAAAACAGTCAGATGCAGCTTCAACATCCAAAATGGAAGACATTGCTAAAGAGGTCACAATCAAAGAAAAAGGTATGGGAGAATATACTATAGAACCAGTCTTATCTCTGACATCTCTCCCTATATCACCTAAGTCTTATAGGCAAACTCTCAAATAGTCCAAACCAGAACCTAAGGAACCTCTTGAAGCATATAAAGGAAAATTTGTTGCAGAACAAGTACCTTAACAAGAATTTGAAGAGGATGAAGCTGTGCTTGCATGGCTTTACAAAGAAAAACCAAAATCTCAAATTGATCAATCATGTGATTCAAAAACATTGAAGGATCCTTCTAAGTCATATGGTCCAGGTGACAAATTGATTACAAAGATGGGATATATAGGAAAAGGACCTCTAGGACTACAAGGTAAGGGTCTTCTATCACCTCTTGACCATCATGGTCAAGAAAACAAGAATACAATAGGTCCAGGATACAAGAAGAAGCTTTTTTATCTTAGCAAGAATTCCCCACATGTCATAGAGAAAATCAAGCCAGGAGAAGCTCTTCTTAAGAAGGAGGAAAAAAAACAATCTAATAGTGATGAATCTGATAATATTGAGGAGATCATTCCTTATGAGCATTTTCCTAAAGAAATAAAAGATCTCCTTGATGCTCAAGATGATCCCATAAAGAGAATCAACATAGTAGAAACACAAGAACCTACTATAGAATAAGAGATAGTTGCAACACAAGAACTAGCTAATCTCGAAGGTAATAAAATAGATAAAAGGGAAGAAAATACTCTCACTATAGCTAAGCACTTGGAGAATTCTAGTGATTCTGAAATAGATTCCCATGAGTATGAATTCAAATCAAAATTTGAGGGTAACCCTTCTTGGGGTATTCGTCCTAACTTTACTCATGTTCTTAAATTTCCTAGAGTATAGATGAGGAATCAAATGAGTATGAATGGGGAGCCATTCTAGAGGAAGATGAACTTATTATAGAGAAACATATTGATGCTATTCACCAATATGCACCTACACTCAACATAAGTCTAGAGAAAAATGATGAACTTAACTAGTCTAATCCACTGATGGCTGAATTGGATTCCCACAATGACATTGAGCCTATTCAAAAATTGAATGTCTTAAGTTTTAATATCACCTTTGAACTTGAGAATCAGGTTAGGACCAATGATGACAGATCCATATCCATAAACACCATCTCCCAATCTTTCCCCACTTTGACTATCTGATATCCAGACCTTCTTGATCAAACCTCCACAAATCTAAACTATGGTATTTATGCCTTCCTGAATGACTATGCCCTTTCTTGCTATCTAAATGTAGTTGAGCCTATGAGGACTTCCATCAATGAACCAAGTGTCAGAATGAAAGAGTCAGACATCAAGTATCTTAGTCAGGAAAATAAGAATAAGAATAAAAAGAAAAGGAGTTCTGAGAGTGAAAACCACTTTGTGGCAGTCTCAGAACCTACAAAAGTAAAAATAAAAGATGTATCTAAAGGTGAAAACCTCTTTGAGGTGCCCAAGGATGAGATATTTGATGTCCTTCCAAGTCATTTACATGATAGATCTCTCATTCTAATTGAGCCCACTCAATCTGTCAACTTGGGAATAGAAGAGGAACCACAGTTGATCCATGTAGCACAGTCCTTATTAGAAGAAGAAAAGAAATTTTTTACAACAATCTTAGCAGAGAAAAAGATCAACTTTGCATGGAAATATTCAGATATGCCAGGGTTGGATCCTGATCTTATAATGCACCATCTATCTATTACTCCTAGAGTAAAACCTATTAAACAAAAATTGAGGAAGATGCATCCTCATGTTGCACTTTTGGTAAAAGCTGAATAAGAGAAGCTCCTAAAAGCCAAATTTATCCGAGTGATTGATTATGCAGAATGGATCTCTAATATTGTACTTGTTTCAAAACTAGATAAATCAATTAGAGTGTGCACAAACTTTAGAGATGTGAATAGAGCATACCCTAAGGATGATTTTCCACTACCTAAAATTGATATGATAGTGGATATGATGGTGGGTTTCGAGATGTATTCCTTGATGGATGGTTTCTCCAGATATAATCAAATAAAAATTTCTCTAGAGGATCAAGAGAAAACTATTTTCACATATGCATGGGGTACCTTTTGCTGGAATGTCATGCCATTCGGGCTTAAAAATGCTAGTGCTACATATCAGAGAGCTATGACATCTATTTTTTATGACATGATGCATCGAACTATGGAGGATTATGTTGATGATACCTTAGAAAAATCTATGATTAGAGCTGAACATCTAAATGACTTGAGCAAGATACTAGACAGAATGGAAAAATTTAGTCTTAAACTAATTCATAAGAAGTGTGCTTTTGGTGTCACTTCTGGAAAGCTCTTAAGTTACATTGTTTCAAAGAAGGGCATTGAAGTTGATTCAGCTAAAGTAAAGGCTATAATAGAGATGAAACCCCTGAAGAATATTAGTCAAATGAGAACATTACAAGGGAGAGTTCAATCTATCAGACGCTTCATATCACAGCTTGCAGACATATGATAGCCTTTTTGGAAAACTTTACATAAAGGTGTGACATTTGTGTGGAACGAAGAATGTGAGAACAACTTTAACCATATTAAGAAATATCTATCAAATCCTCCTATCTTGATGCCTCCTATTCAAGGGAATCTACTGATCCTGTATGTCTCCGCAATAGATACATCACTGGGGGCATTACTAGCATAGCATGATGAGAATAACAAGGAAAGAGCTATATATTATATCAGTAGAACTTTGGTTGCATATGAAAAGAACTATTCAATGATTGAGAAAGCTTGTCTAGCTGTGATCTTTGCATCATAGAAACTGAGACATTATATGTTAGCCCATACCACTCATTTGGTAGCTAAGATTGATCCACTAAAGTATCTGCTAAGCAAAGTTTCCCTCACAGGTAGATTAGCCAAATGGGTCATGCTCTTAAGTGAATTTGACATGGAATATGTTAAAAGAAAAGCTATTAAAGGCCAATTTATTGCTGATCAATTGGCAGATGAACCTATGATTGATGATACACCAATGCAGATGGAATTCCCAGATTCCTCTATCATGAAGCTTTCTTCTAGAGAATGGTAGTTGTTCTTTGATGGCTCCTATACATAGCATGGATTTGGAGTAGGCATATTATTTATTACTCCCCAAGGGTACTCAATCCCTAAAGCATTTAGACTCAAGTTTCCTTGTACAAATAATATTGCTGAGTATGAAGCCCTTCTTAATGGCATGAAAATGGCAATTGAGTGGAGAGTGACTGAATTACACATTCATGGAGACTTACAACTTGTCATTCATCAAGTCAATAATGTGTACTAAACTAAAGATGAAAAGATCATTCCATACAAAATAATGGTAGATGATCTAAAGAAATATTTCATATCTATCACATTTGAGAAAATTCCTAGAATAGAGAACAGGGCTGCCAATGCAATGGCAACGCTATCTACTTTATTACAGTAGCCTAAACATGAGCTACACTACAAGTTCGTAGTGGAAGCATTATCTTATCCTACATATGATTCCCTTGATACCTGTATGATCTAAACTATTGTAGGACATGATTCATCCAAGACCAAATCATTCCTGATACCTTTAACCATCATGAGAAAAGATACCTAATCCATAATGCCTTCTGATATATCATCATTGGTCACAATCTGTACAAACTAGGTCTAGATGGTACACTACTTAGATGTTTAGAATGGGAAGAGTCTCAACATGCATTAGAGGAATTCCATGATGGTATTTGTGGGTCACACTTGAATCATTTAACACTAGCTCAAAAGCTTATTAGGGTTGGGTACTATTGGCCTAAAATGGAGAAAGATGCAATCAAGTTTGCTAAGACCTGTCAAAAGTGCCAAGTTCATTGTAACTTAATTCATGCTCCAGGGAAATATCTAATTCCCTTTACTACATAATGGCCTTTTCACCAATGGGCATTTGATCTTATAGGATCCATACATCCTCATTCTTCTAATGGACATACCCATATCATAATAGCTACAGACTATTTTAAAAAAGGGGTAGAAGTAGTCCCCTTGGCTCAAGCAACTGGCAAGAAAATTTCTATGTTCATTCTAAACTACATCATATGTCAGTATGGTATTCCACACTCTATAGTCACAGACAATGGTGGAAAATTAGAGAATAGAGACTTACATGATCTATGTGCCAAGTTCAAGATTACACAACATTGGTCTTCTATCTACTATCCTCAAGGGAATGGACAAGCAAAGGCTTCTAACAAGAATCTATTGAAAATATTGCACTGAATAGTTAATAAAATAGGAAGAGCTGGCATCTTATGATCAATTCATCTCTCTCAGCCTACAAAACAAGTATCAAAACACCCACTGGGGCCACACCTTTTGCTTTAGTTTATGGGTCTAAAGTGGTACTACCTACTGAGGTTAAAATCCTATCACTAAGAATCAGAATGCATGGTCTAGTAACTGATGATGACTACAGAGTGTCTAGGTTGCAACAATTTGAACTACTAGATGAGAGTAGACAAGTAGCATATGATCATCTTAGAGTATATAAGAAGAGAATGTCTAGAGGCTACAACAAGAAAGTCAGACACAAAGAATTTCAGGTTGGGGATCTAGTCTTGAGAGAGAATCCTAAAAATCAATCATATAGAGAGCGTAAGGGGAATTTTGAACCCAACTAGCTGGGTCCCTTTTTTATCACTACTACTTTTAGCTCTGGTGCCTATCAACTCTCAATGACTAAAGGAGAACAACTCTGAGAACCAATCAATGTTCTCCATCTGAAGAAATTCTATGCCTAAGGCATTCAGTCTATGGTAAAATGTTCTGAAAAAATTATAAAAATTTGACAAAGTCGTGAAAAAATGAACATCTTGGTGAAAACCTAGCAATAGGCACTTTGATGATTCACAAAAAAATTAAAAACTATCAAAAGTACAAAAAATTTGAAAAAAAAGAAAAAAAAATGAGAAAAAGAAAAAGTGCCTTGGTGAAAACCTGGAAACAGGGACCTTGGTAGGAAAAATAGAATCTCTACCAAGATGGTGAAAACCCAGCAAACAGGCACCACTAGTTTCAAAATGCTAATGTATTAGCACAATCTTGGTCTTTCCTAGCTTTCACTCTTGCTTTAGTTTGTACATATTTCCCAGTTTGTTTCCACATTCCTATTTTCAATAAAGTCAGTATGTACACCAATTGGCTCACGCATTTGTATCCTATCAATGTTCAAACTTGGGGGAAATCAATGTCATATCCTATGGTATCCAGTGTATCTTTAGATGTGTTAGATCCAGTCAGAGTCCTTTGAAGCTTCATTCAAGTCAGTTAGTCAGTCTCCTCTCCAGAAAGGATTTTGCATCTACAACAACGCAATCAAACACAAATTGAAAATAATCTATGCTTTTTACATGCTTTTATCTCCTTGTATGCTTATTGATTCATATTGAGATTTTTGCATATTGTGTCCCTTCGAGCTCTTGAATGATGTCCTTTACAGGATTTAGAGAGTGATGACTGGGGGAATAATCTTTTCTTTGTCTTCTGCTTGTATGTGAAAATCTAACAACTTTGGAAATTCTAGATTGAAATGATGTCTGTCTGTAAGAGCCTCTATCTCAAATTGGATGGCCATGCCTACCTCAACCATTGATACCGAGAAAATTCAAGTTTGATCTAACTATTGTCTTTTTGAGTGAGTTCTTTCTCCTACTATGAAATGCGATCTTGCCTAAGGATGTGAATGATAAAGGGTCACTACGGGTAATTCACATTGGATTTAGAATGATCTCTTGACTATTTGATGTGTTTGAACACAAGGCGTATTCTAGTCATCACGATAATGATGTTCTGATGCTTATACAAATTGCTATATTAAAATGGACGTAATATTCAAGTCATCATGGCATTTGTGCCTTGGTGCTTATATCTAATCCAAAATTCTAAAAATAAAATAAATATTCATATGTCCATGGTTGTCTCACTAGTAGGCATTGTATTGATTCTTGCGCATACAAATCAGTATTCATATATTCATAGTTTCCTAACTAGTGGATGTTGTATTGATTTATCTCGTTACCTAAAAGTTCAATGATGACAACAAATCGACACATGATTAGTGACTAGGTCCTAGGTCCTAGGTTTGAATTTCATTTTGCACTTTGCATGATCTCACAAATTGCTTGAACACTTAAATGATTCTTCAAAACCAAAAATGCTAAACATGACACAAGGACTGAGCATTGTATGAAGGTCCATCCAACGAAATAGCAAGTAGAATCCTTTTTCGGGATCAAAATCAAAATCTAAGATCATTCATATTATTAACTACTTGCATAATCGACCTTCAAACACTAAAAAAAATCTAGTATTCAACTTAATTGATTATCTTACATCAAACTATCAAAATTTCAACTTGGTCAACTATGGTCAACTCATGGTTTCACCTAGTCAAACTTGGTCTTTTGGACCTCTAAATGATGCAAAACATGTTCTTGAATGTGAATAACCACTTCTCAAATCAATTAACATGCTTCTAAACTATATAATGCTAACTTTTCTTGTCAGATTTCAATTTTCATCTCGAAGGGGGCATGGTATTGCACATCAATCAAAACTATAAATAAATTTCTTTCTCTTAGTTTTCAAGACAATAACCACATCTAGTTACTAATTCATCAAAAGTCCTCATTACTTGGGGAAAATCTTTCATTTCTTGGGGCATATCAGATTCATTGAGATCCATATCAATCTGGTATCCTAATCTATCTTGTAAACTGTATTAGCTTTTCGTAACCATTGGTTCATTAGTGTTATTTCCTTGGTTCTTCATAATTGATGGGTTAAGGATGTGATACCGATATGATCCATACAAGGAAATTCAGGTCTAGAATTGGTCACTCAGTTCTTTGCAATCATAAGGTTTAGAATTAGGCATTTTTGGCACTGTTACCCAAAATTTCCCTGTCATACAATTTTGGCCACAGTTCAGTTTGTTTTCATTTATGAAGTCGATCCATGAAGTTTTATAATTTGCACCCTTGGCCCCATATTATTTGATGTGTCACCTACCCCCAATTCAGATCACATGACCTAATTCACAAATCCCTCAGAGATTTTCAAGTTTTAAAAGATTGCAGGAATACTGGTCGCAGGTTTTCCAAAATGTTCAGTGTCGAAAACCCTCTGTGTTTTTGACCTTCGCTCTAAAAGCTCAATGTGTTTTTGCCTTTCAGTTTGAAAACCCTCTATGTTTTTGACCTTCAGTCTAAAAACCCAGGATGTTTTCAACCCCTCATGTTTTTCACTTCTTCCTCTGGCGTCGCTTTCCCTAGGTGTGCAACTCTGACAAGGTGGGTCCGATGTGTCAAAGAATCTGCAATGGTGCAATGTGTGATGAAGATCCACAGTGGTCGTAAGATCTCATGGGATCTTTTGAGCCCATGAGATCATGTGACAACCATTCGATGCAGATCTTAGTGGGTTCGTGGGTCCTTTCTATGCTGATGTGTTAGCGTTGATTGACCGAGAGCTGGTGATGACATTTCCATTTTTCATTGGCCAATGGTGATGATGAGGATTTTCATTGGTCTGGATTTTAGTGGTGGTGGAAAAGAGATCTACGGTGGTTGTAAGATCTCATGGGATCTTCCGACCCCATGAGATCTTGCACCCGCCATTAGATTTGAATCTCAGTTTGCAGTGGGCCCAAGGTTGGTAAAGCAAGAGCGCAGTTGCATGGTTAATTGGTTCCATGTGGTCACTAGATGGAACTGAAGTTAAGGAAAAGTTCAGGCAACTTGGTGATTAAAGGAAAATGAGCCCGAGGAAGAACCTAGAGTTAAGTTTGTAGTTAACATCTCAAGGGCTTGTCGCATGATCACATGCGGTCTCTTGCAGCCATGCGATCATGTGATGGGTCATCAAATGGTCAACAAGGGCTTCGAGTAGTGACATGGCTAGGTGTCTTGTGTGGCGGAGACAGATCTAAGTGGCTAGTCACATGATCGCATTCAGTCTTTTGGGCTCATGCGATCATGTGACCAACATTCAAATTCAAATAGTGTGACTCCTTTTGTGGGTTATTTTTTGCAAAGATGTTTGCAGTGGCGGGGTAGCTCAGAGTTGATCTCTGAGGACATTTTCTAGTTGCGAACATGATGGTGGATGATCTGGTCATCGGTGCTGTGGATTTTGTAGGGTACAGTGCAGTGTTCTTATGCTGATGAAACATTAAAGAGCTGGTGCCATCTGTATTTTAAATTCAAAATCTTGCAAAGATCAGATTTGGAGCCTTAATGACTTAGTAGAGTTGCAGGTGAGATGGTTGATCAGGGATGGTGTGTCTGCAGGTAGTCCTAGTATAGAAAGATATGTAATCATGAGATTTTGGACCTATTTGTCAACTTTTCTCAGATTTTTTGAGGGTTTGTACCTCTAGGGTCTGGTAAAGAATTGAATAACTCTATAACCCTAGTTAGGTTATATATTTTGGACTCCTGCCTACGTGTAGTGAGTGATGTATATATCATTTTTTGAGAGCTTTTGAGCTCAGAGTTCACATTTTATAAAGAAGAAAGTCTCTTTCTTGGAAAGCTATCTATGGCATTTCTTCCTGCCCTCTGGCTTCCCAATTCTGTAATCTCCCATTGATGATTAAGGCATTCTTGAGGCACTTGTGATATTTGTTCTATCCTTTTCTTCATTGTCTCAATTATCTCTTATTGGATTGAAGTTTATGAATGTTGTTAATGGACAATTGGGGTTCCTAGTCCCTCTCATTTTCTGTGATTTTATGTGTTATTGTGTTTGATCTTATTTAGATGTTTTGTGGGTATACTACAACCCCTAGCAGTCTTGTCTCATTCCTACACCTAGTTGCAGAAAAAGATGTTTGTTTGCAGGTCATAGGTTGAGCCCTTTTGTTCAGACCCTCCTATGAAATACTTATGCAAGCCTATCTAGTGAGTTGTGACTTATTAGACCCGATTCCTCCATCGGTTTCATCCCTCTATACTGAGACCCAAACCCTAATTTCAGTGCATCACCTAGTAGGTAGTTTTCTTTCAGTTATTTCCCTTTTCATGCAATTCTTCTATCCCTTTCCCTCAAAAGTTTTACTTTCCTATTTAAGAGAAAGCTAAGGTGATTATCCAGGAGGAACCAGCCTAGAATCTAGAGGTCTCATCTCGGTTAGCAAAGGTCCCACATGTTAGCTTGTGGTGACTAATTAGGAAAGTACTATCTAGGAAAGTACTGTACTTTTTTCCTCCTGACCTCGCTGGGGTTCGGGGCCGGGCTGGGCCTCGAGCGGGGGTTTGGGGGCGCAGGCCCTGAGGAAATTTTTTTTGAGGCCGACTACTTTTCAGTTATTTGAGCTGACTACTTATAACTCATTCTAACCCTAAAGTGGTAAAATATTGTATAATATGGCTTAGGGTTAGGGATTTTTTCATATGTATGATTCTAGTACTTGCGGCAGAATTAAGTTGTAAGGGATTATAGATTGTAATCAGGTTGTAATCACTGGATAATAATAATATTAGACTAGCTATTGGTGGACGTAGCCCAAGGATTGGGTGAACCATGTTAAATCTGTGTCTTGTGTTCTATTCTATGTGGTTTATTATTTTCTGATATTAGTTATATTTGCACATAATTGTTATTTCTGCCTTGTTAATCCTAACAAGTGGTATCAAAGTGAGGTTATTTTGTTCGTTCTTTCATGTATTCTTTGAAGTAGGTCCCATGAGTTAGTGGGAGAGTCTCTCGGTTAAGTGGGAGAAATGGCAGACGAGGGTAGGCTGAAGGTTGACAAGTTTAATGGGCAGAACTTCCAGTTATGGAAGATGCAAATGGAATATTATCTCTATCAGAAGGATCTATGGCGGCCATTAGAGGGAGTAGCCAAGAAAGAGCAATCAATGTCTCAGGATGATTGGGATATTTTGGATAGGAAGGCACTGGGGAGTATTTGTTTATGCCTGGCACAATTAGTGGCATTCAATATTACTGAAGCAAAGACAACTAAAGATCTGATGGAAACCCTAGCGAAGTTGTATGAAAAGCCTTCAACTTCAAACAAGGTATTTCTTATGAAGCATTCATTTAATATGAAAATGGTAGAAGGTGGATCAGTCACTGATCATTTGAATGAGTTTAATACAATTACAAGTCAGTTAACCTTAGTTAAAATTACTTTTGATGAAGAGGTTAGGGCTCTCTTGATTTTGTGTTCTTTGCCAGAAAGCTGGAATGGCTTGGTAATGGCTGTTAGTAATTCTATTTCTGGTTCTAATATCCTAAAGTATGATGATGTTATTGGTGTTATATTGAGTGAGGAAATTTGTAGGAAAAGCTCAGAGGCATCCACATCAGGTAGTGTATTGAACGCAGAAAGTAGAGGCAGAACAAGAGATAGAGGAAACAACTCTAAAAATAGTGGGAAATCAAGAGGAAAATCAAAAGGAAAGAGGTCTGAATCTAAAGGGCCAAATGATTGCTGGTACTGTGGAAAACCAGGTCATAAGAAGAAAGATTGTTGGTCTCAGAAGAAAGATCAAGTAGACAAAAATGATGGAAACAAGGAGGCAAATGTGGTAAGTAACAAATCCGAAGAGGATGCTTTTCTCTTGTCCTTAGAAAGTATTGATGATTCATGGGTTTTCGATTCTGGGGCTTCATTTCATGCTACACCCCATAGAAGTTATTTTGTTGATTATGTCCAAGGGGATTTTGGGCTATTTTATTTGGGAAATAATGAACCCTATCAGATTGTTGGAAAGGGAAAAATTAAGATTAAGTTGTAGAATGGGAATCATTGGCTACTACAAGAGGTAAGACATGTTCCAAGGCTGAGTAGGAATTTAATTTTAGCAGGGCAACTGGGTGATGAGGGTTGCACAGTTACTTTTAATGATAAAAATTGGAAGGTTTCAAAAGGTTCCTTAGTAGTAGCAAAAGGTGTGAAAGTAGGCACCTTATATCTTTGTACAGGTCATACTATTCCTTCTACTTTAATTATTTCAGAAGATAATGAATGTTCAAGAATAGTGGCTGCAATTGAGCAAGAAGAACATCAAACCGTTGCTATAGATTTTGACACAGCACTGTGGCACCACAGACTCGGGCACATGAGTGAAAAAGGTATGAAATTTCTTCATTCAAAGAAAGTTTTACTTGGTCTGAAATGTGTCAATATGGATTTTTGTGAAAGTTGTGTTTATGGAAAATAAAAGAGAATTAGTTTTGTGAAGAGTGGGAAGGAAAATAAAAATGAGAGATTAGAGCTTGTGCATACAGATGTATGGGGACCAGCTCAGGTATCTTCCCTTGGCGGCTCTCTGTATTATGTTACATTTATAGATGATGCAACAAGAAAAGTATGGATTTATTTCCTTAGACAAAAATCTGATGTATTTCAAACTTTTAAGAAATAGAAATGCTTGGTTAAGAATGAGAATGGTAAAAAGTTAAAATGTCTTAGATCTGATAATGGTGGTGAGTATTGCAGCATAGAATTTGAAGAATATTGTTCCTCTAATGGTATTCATAGGTAGAAAACTATACCAAGGACTCCACAAGAAAATGGAGTGGCTGAACACATGGACATGACAATAATGGAGCGTGCAAGGAGTATGAGGTTGCATGCTAGGCTGCCCAAAAATATGTGGGCAGAGGCTATGAACACTGCTATTTATTTAATCAATAGAGGCCCCTCTACTCCTTTGGACTGTGGTATTCCAGAGGAAGCATGGAGTGGTAAGAAGGTGAGTTATTCTTTTCTCAAAACCTTTGGTTGTGAAGCTTTTGCACTTATAGATTCTAAAAATAGAACCAAGCTAGAAGCTAAGTCAAAAAAATGTGTATTTGTTGGGTATGGCATTGATGAATTTGGTTATAGGCTTTGGGATTTTGAAAATCATAAAATTGTAAGAAGCAGGGATGTCATATTCAATGAGAAAGCATTGTACAAAGATTTGTTGCTGCAGCATGAGAAGAAAGAAAATGACTATGTAGTACTAGATGATACTCCACAAGTTCATGTTCCAGCAGTTCCTTATGCTCATCAACAACAACAACAACAAATACCACACACCCCAGCCAATGTTAGATGGTCAAAAAGGCTAAGTAGACCTCCAGAAAGATTTTATCCATCTTTGTATTCTATTTTGTTAAGAGATGCTGGTGAACCTGAATGTTATAATGAAGCTATGCAGGTGGACACAAAGCTTCAGTGGGAGTCTGCAATGACAGATGAAATGAACTCTTTGCTGAAAAATCAAACATGAGATTTATGTAAGTTACCTGCAGGTAAAAGGTCTTTATAGAATAAATGGGTTTATAGGATAAAAGAAGAGGATGGAGGTAAGAAAATATTTAAAGCCAGATTAGTCGTAAAAGGATTTGCACAGAAACATGGTATTGATTTTGATGAGATATTTTCTCCAGTTGTTAAAATGACTTCTATTCATACTATTTTAAGTATTGTGGCTACTGAAGATTTGTATTTAGAGCAGCTTGATGTTAAAACAACTTTTCTTCATGGTGATTTGGATGAAGAAATATATATGGTTCAGCCACAAGGATTTGAGGTCAAGGGTAAGGAGAATTTGGTGTGCAGATTGCAGAAAAGTTTATATGGCTTGAAGCAAGCACCTCAGCAATGGTATATTAAATTTGACACTTTTATGAATGAGCATAGATATAGTCGGTGTCATTCTAACCATTGTGTTTATTTTAAGAGGTTGGATGATGACAACTACATTATTTTATGTTTATATGTTGATGATATGCTTGTAGCTGGGTCTAACATGGATCACATTAAGGGGTTGAAACAACAGTTAGCAAAATCTTTTGCTATGAAGGATTTGGGGGCAGCAAAACAAATCCTTGGTATGAAAATTTGTAGAGATCGGAAACATAGGAAATTGTCTCTATATTAGACTGATTATATTGAGAAGGTGTTGCAATGTTTCTCTATGGAAAATGCCAAAGCTGTCTATACACCTTTGCCTGTTCATTTGAAATTGACTAAGGATATGTGTCCCAAGACACCAGAAGAAGAGACTAAAATGTCTAAGGTGCCTTATGCTTCAGCTGTAGGGAGCTTAATGTATGCTATGGTATGTACTAGGCCAAATATTGCACACGCAGTGGGAGTCGTTAGCCAATATATGAGTAACCCTGGTATTGAGCATTGGAATGCTGTCAAATGGATTCTCAAATATTTGCGAGGCACATCCAGTAAGTGTTTACACTTTGGGAGTTCTACTACTACTGTACAAGGCTATGTTGACTCAAATTTGGCAGGAGATATAGATAGCAGGAGGAGTACTACATGTTATATATTTACTATTGGTGGGATAGCAGTGAGTTGGATTTCTCGACTACAAAAGGTGGTTTCTTTATCCACTACAGAGGCAGAGTATGTTGTTGCTACAAAGGTAGCCAAGGAGATGATATGGCTTCAATTCTTCATGGAAGAATTGGGACATCCACAGAAGGATAATTTTCTACATACAGATAGCTAAAGTGCCATTCATCTTGCAAAGAATTCTGCTTTGCACTCAAAGACAAAACACATACAGTTGTGGTACCATTTCATTCGATCAGTTTTGGATGATGAGAAGTTAAGGCTAGAAAAGATTTATACTAATAATAATCCAATAGATATGTTTACAAAGGTAGTAACAAGGGAGAAGTTGAACTCATGTTCAGCTTCAGTTGGTCTTCTAGACTAAACAAAATAAAGGAATAGCTGAGTCCAAGGTGGTTCAATCCAGTGGGAGCCTCATATGGGTAGCGATATTGCTACAAGATCAGTCTCCAAGTGGGAGGTTTTTAGTATAGTGTGGATACTAATCAGTCACCAAGTGGGAGATTGTTAGCTTGTGGTGACTAATCAGGAAAGTACTCTCCAGGAAAGTACTATACTTTTTTCCTCCCGACCTTGCCGGGGTTTGAGGCTGACTACTTTTCGGTTATTTGAGCTGACTACTTATAACTCATTCTAACCCTAAAGCGGAAAAATATTGTATAATATGGCTTAGGGTTAGGGATTTTTTCATATGTATGATTCTAGTACTTGTGAAAAAATTAAGTTGTAAGGGATTATGAATTGTAATCAGGTTGTAATCACTGGATAATAATAATATTGGACTCGCTGTTGGTGGACATAGCCCAGGGATTGGGTGAACCACATTAAATCTGTGTGTCTTGTGTTCTATTTTGTGTGGTTTATTACTTTCTAATATTAGTTATATTTGCACATAATTGTTATTTCTAACTTGTTAATCCTAACAACACAACCTAGAGATGATTCCCAAGTTATACTGAGTTATCAAGACCAAGAGAGCTTGAGACAAGAGGCGCAAATTTAGTGTATAACAATTTCTGGCATGCCCGGTGGGACCAAAGTTCAGATTCATGTTAAATGTTATGCTATCTTTGATATACTGATGGCATAATGCAGACCTTAGAGAGGTTAGTACTCAAGTATATTTGGTGACTCCATTGGTGTTAAGAACAAGAAGACAAAATTTCTGATAGAGCTTATGAAGAAAATAGACCCTTCTGATGGCAAGACAATTTACATTTGCACCCTTTAATCAGGGTAGTCCATTAAGTTTTTCCCAACACCATGATGTGCCCCTAGTAGCATTAAAGAGCATACCTGATTTCACAGGTGAAGGATAAACTAAAGCCCTTGAACACATTAGAGATGTGGCCACTATCTGTAGCATACATAATATAAATCAAGAAGATGCTGCCACCAAGTTACTGGCTACCTCATTTAAGGGTAAGGCCCTGGAATGGTTTATAAATCTGGTAGTTGGCTCCATTACTTCATGGGATAGACTTGGAGACCTCATTATCAAACACTTTAAGGATGATTTAGATTCTTTGTCTCTAGTAGAATAGCTCCAAGTTATAAACAAAGATCCTCACGAGATGATGACAGATTTTAATGGTAGATTCCTCAAGACATGGAACAGGATTCCAATTAATATAAGGCCTTCAACAGATTGTGCTTTCCTTTATTTTTTGAGAAGCCTAACTAGTGATATATCTATAATGATTCAATCCTTAGGAGGTACTTCATTGCCTCAAGCTTTTGATTTAGTTGTAAAGGCAGAAAATTGCTTAATCCAGGCTAGTATGGTAACCCCAAGGCCACCCATGTCTATCTCTCCCAATCTTCTGCCCACTATACCTCTGCAAATGCCTCCATTTTCTCATGTGCCTTCATTAATAGAGCCTCAAGCCGACACTAGCAATGGGAGGTCCATAAGTGACCATTCTCAAGAGCTACTCAAATTGAGAAGTGATCAACAAACAATAAATAAAGAGATGATGAGCCTGTTGTAGGCTCTAACCAAAGAGTTGGTCAGTATAAAAGGGCAGAGTCTAGAGGATGGATTACTTTATCAGCAGGAAGATCAAAATCCTAACTAGTAGTGGCAAGTTCAGGAGCAACTATATCAACAAGATAGGCCACGGTATCAAGACAAGCATCAAAGAAAAAGGCAAAGTTTGGTAAAGAGGCCTTTCCATCCATATAATCTAGTTAGGAGAACATTCCTAGTAAAAACCATTAAAACCATTGGTAGTCACCTGAACCCATTTTTTGGGAGGGAGGCTGCAGATTTCCCGCTTGTTCTCTTTAACTTTGAGCTTCCTAATGGAGAAAGGTCAGAGGTTTTTCAACAGGAGACAATGGCCTCTCAAGCACATCCCCTTAGGGATGGAATCCAGTAGGTGACCAGACAAGAGACTCACAAGGTCCAAATCTCAAGTCTCCTTCCTGGTAAGTCCACTAACACTTCTGATGATTTTCCAAGCTTTAGATTTTCCCCCCCAGTTCAGAATCTTAGTTAATAGGAGCTTAATCTCCATGCATTTTTAGAGCCCATTCATGTCCCTATCTCAGATTTCCAGCCACTTCATCTTATTCCTATAAATGAGATACCTAAAAGGTTTGATTTTCTAGATGACAATGAGCCTATCCTACAGCAAATAAAGCCCTATAAGCTAATTCTTAAAGAGTCCACTACACCTCAAGCACTTTTAGGCCATTAGGAAGAGGATGATTTTTGTCTTTTAGGTATACTTTTTCATGATAATCATGAGGAGTAGGTAAGGCTATTACATCAAGATGGATTAGAGAAATAAGATCAGGATAGGAAAGAAGGTGAAGAAGGTGAGAGCCCAGCTAATATTTTTGAGGAAATGCCTTCTTACATTGAGCAGGATGAGGAGGTTGATAATATCTTAATTGAAGAATTTAGGCTGGTTTGCAATAAAGTGGGGGAAGAACACAAAGAATCATATTTCTTGGACCATAAGGAGGGGCCAGTGATTGTTAAGAATATGAGATAGTTGGATACCTTGGATGAGCTGTTGGATGTTTCAACTGATGAAGAGGATGGTCCGCTAACTATAGAAGAAGAAATATTATGGTATACTATCATGGAGGGACATAATTTTTATCATCTTACTGAAGTTATTAATGAGATATAGCTTGATAGTAGCAAAGGGAGCCCCAAGTTCATTCCTTCCAGGGGTTACCCCTTAAGATACTTAGTAAGAATGGAGGCCAGTAGTAAAAAAGAACCAATCATGTTTGTGTCCAAACATGAGTGTTCAAATGGAACTAAAGTTGAAGGAGAACTTGTAGTTCAGCAAAGGCAAGCTCAACTCACTTATCCACCTCTGGATAATGGAGATAAAAATCAGTTGGTGGAGGTGAGTCAATTTTTTTATGTCCTTCAGGAGGTAGTGCATTCGTTCTTCATACAACTATGTGTACTTCCTTCCTTGTGAGCTATCCTCTTGCATGAAAAGTATTGTACCTTAAGGAGGGGGGGTAGCTATTTCAACAGTCTAGTGAACAGTTTTATTTAACCAAGTCTCTGCATTGGTTAGTTTAGGCTAGGTTAGCTTCCTTGATTTCTAGATTAGTTTTCCTATTTTCCAAGAAGTGCTCGCGCATAGTTTTTTATTCCCTTGTCAAAGTTTTGTGCTAAGGAGATGACTCCTACACCCAATGGATTTCTTTGAAGGCAACTGGTTCAATGTCTAGTAGACTGACATCTCGTAGAAGCCGCCAAAATGTTACCCAAAATTTCCCTATCATACAATTTTGGACACAGTTTAGTTAGTTTTTGTTTGCAAAGTTGATCCATGAAGTTTTATGATTTGCGCCCTCAGCCCCATGTTCTTTGATGTGTCACCAACCCCAGTTTAGATCGCATGACCTAATTTGCAAAGCCCTAAGAGATTTTCAAGTTTTAAAAGCTTGCAGGAATACTGGTCGCAGGTGTTCCAAAATGTTCAATGTCAAAAACCCTCTGTGTTTTTGACCTTCACTCTGAAAGCTCAGTGTGTTTTTGCCTTTTAGTGTGAAAACCCTCTGTGTTTTCAACCTTTGGTCTAAAAACCCAGGATGTTTTTGACCCCTCATGTTTCGCACTTCTTCCTCTAGTGGGGCTTTCTCTAGGCACGCAAATCTGACCAGGTGGGTTTGATGTATTAGAGAATCTATAATGGTGCAATGTGTGATGAAGATCCACGGTGGTCATAAGATCTCATGGGATCTTTTGAGCCCATGAGATTATGCGACAACCATCTGATGTAGATATTAGTGGGTCTGTGGGTCCTTTCTATGCTGATGTATCCATGTTGATCAACCGAGAGCTGGTGATGACATTTCTATTTTTCATTGGACAAGGGTGATGATGAAGATTTTTGTGGGTCTGGATTTTGGTGGCAGTGGAAAAGAGATCTATGGTGGTCGTAAGATCTCATGGGATCTTTTGACCCCATGACATCTTGCACCCGCCGTTAGATTTGAATTTCACTTTTACAGTGGGCCCAGGGTTGGGAAAGCAAGAGCATAGTTGCGTGGTTAACTGGTTTCATGTGGTCACTAGATGGAACTGAGGTTAAGGAAAAGTTTAGATAACTTGGTGATTAAAGGAAAATGAGCTTGAGGAAGAACCCAGAGTTAAGTTTGTAGTTAACATCTCAAGGGCTTGTCACATGATTGCATGCAGTCTCTTGTGGCCATGCTATCATGTGATGGGTCATCAAATGGTCAACGAGGGCTTTGACGTGGCCAGGTGTCTTGCATGGAAGAGATAGATCTAAGTGGCTAGTTGCATGATTGCATGCAATCTTTTGGGCTCATGCGATCATGCGACCAACGTTCAAATTCAAACAGTGTGGCTCCTTTTGCGGGTTATTTTCTATAGACATGTTTGTAGTGGCGAGGTAGCTCAGAGTTGATTTCTGAGGACATTTTCTAGTTGTGAACATGATGGTGGATGATCTGGTCATTGACGCCATGGATTTTTTAGGGTACAGTGTGGTGTTCTTACGCTAATGAAACATCAAAGAGCTGGTGCCATCTGTATTTTAAATTCAAATTCTTGTGAAGATTAGATTTGGAGCCTTAATGACTTAGTGGAGTTTTAGGTGAGATGGTTGATCAGGGATGGTGTCTGTAGGCGGTCCTGGTACAAAAAGATATGCAATCATGAGATTTTGGACCTATTTGTCAACTTTTCTCAAAGTTTTTGATGGTTTGTACCTCTAGGGTCTGGTAAAGAATTGAATAAATCTGTAACCCTAGTTAGGTTAAAAAGTTTGGACTCTGGCCTACATGTAGTGAGTGATGTATATATCATTTTTTGAGAGCTTTTGAGCTCAGAGTTCACATTTTGTAAAGAAGAAAGTCTCTTTCTTGGAAAGCTATCTGTGGCATTTCTTCCTGCCCTTTGGTTTCCCACATTCTATAATCTCCCATTGATGATTAAGGCATTCTTGAGGCACTTGTGATATTTTTTCTATCCTTGTCTTCACTATCTCGATTATCTCTTATTGGATTGAAGTTTATGAATGTTGTTAATGGACAATTGGGGTTCCTAGTCCCTCTTATTTTCTATGATTTTATGTGTTATTGTGTCCGATCTAATTTAGATGTTTTGTGGGTATACTGCAACCCCTAGCAGTCTTGTCTCATTCCTACACCTAGTTGCAGAAAAGGATGTTTGTTTGCAGGTCATAGGTTGAGCCCTTTTGTTCAGACCCTCCTATGAAATACTTATGCAAGCCTATCTAGTGAGTTGTGACTTATTAGACCTGATTCCTCCATTGGTTTCATCCCTCTATACTGAGATCCAAACCCTAATTTCACTGCATCACCTAGTAGGTAGTTTTCTTTCAGTTATTTCCCTTTTCATGCAATCCTTCTATACCTTTCCCTCAAAAGTTTTACTTTCGTGTTTAAGAGCAAGCTAAGGTGATTATCCAAGAGGAACTAGCCTAGGATCTGGAGGTATCATCTTGGTTAGCAAAGGTCCCATAACCTAGAGATGATTCCCAAGTTATATTGAGTTATCAAGACCAAGAGAGCTTGAGATAAGAGGCACAAATTTAGTGTATAACAATTTCTGGCATGCCTAGGGGGACCAAAGTTTAGATTCATGTTAAATGTTATGCTATCTCTGATATACTAATGGCATAATGTAGACCTTAGAGATGTTAGTACTTAAGTATATCTGGTGACTCCATTGGTGTTAAGAACAAGAAGACCCAATTTCTGATAGAGCTTATGAAGAAAATAGACCCTTGTGATGGCAATACAATTTGCATTTGCACCTTTTAATCAGGGTAGTCCATTAAGTTTTTCCCAACACCATAATGTGCCCTTGGTAGCATTAAAGAGCATACCTGATTTCATAGGTGAAGGATAGACTAAAGCCCTTGAACACATTAGAGATGTGGCCACTATCTGCACCATACATAATATAACTCAAGAAGATGTTGCCACCAAGTTGCTGGCTAGCTCCTTTAAGGGTAAGGGCCTGGAATGGTTTATAAATCTGGCAGTTGGCTCCATTACTTCATGGGATAGACTTGGAGACCTCCTCAGTAAACACTTTAAGGATGATTCAGATTCTTTGTCTCTAGTAGAACAACTCCAAGTTATAAAGAGAGATCCTCGTGAGTTGATGATAGATTTTAATGGCAGATTCCTCAAGACATGGAATAGGATTCCAATTAATATAAGGCCTTCAGTAGATTCTGCTTTCCTTTATTTTTTGAGAAGCCTAACTAGTGATATATCTCTAATGATTCAATCCTTAGGAGGTACATCATTGCCTCAAGCTTTTGATTTAGCTATAAATTCAAAAAATTGCTTAATCCAAGCTGGTATGATAACCCCAAGGCCACCCATGCCTATCTCTCCTAGTTTTCTGCCCACTATTCCTCTGCAAATGCCTCCATTTTCTCATGTGCCTTCATTAATAGAGCCTCAAGCTAGCACTAGCAATGGGAGGTCCATAAGTGACCCTTCTCAAGAGCTACTCAAATTGAGAAGTGATCAACAAACAATAAATAAAGAGATGATGAGACTGTTGTATGCTCTAACCAAAGAGTTGGTTAGTATAAAAGGGCAGAGTCTAGAGGATGGATCACTTTATCAGTAGGAAGATCAAAATCCTAACTAGTAGTGGCAAGTGAGGAGCAACTATATCAACAAGATAGGCCACGGTATCAAGACAAGCATCAAAGAAAAAGCAAAGTTTGGTAAAGAGGCCTTTCCATCCATATAATCTAGTCAAGAGAACATTCCAAGTACAAATGATTAAAACTACTGGTAGTCACCTGAACCCATTTTTTGGGAGGGAGACAGATTTCCCACTTGTTCTCTTTAACTGTGAGCTTCCTAATGGAGAAAGGTCAGAGGTTTTTCAACAGGAGATAGTGGCCTCTTAGGCACATCCCCTTAGGGATGGAATCCAGTAGGTGACTAGACAAGAGACTCACAAGGTCCAAATCTCAAGTCTCCTTCCTAGTAAGTCCACTGACACTTCTGTTGATTTTCCAAGCTTTAGATTTCCCCCCCCAATTCAGAATCTTAGTCAATAGGAGCTTAATCTCCATGCATTTTTAGAGCCCATTCATGACCTTGTTTCAGATTTCCAGCCAGTTCAGCTTATTCCTATAAATGAGATACCTAAAAGGTTTGATTTTCTAGATGACAATGAGCCCATCCTGTAGAAAATAAAGCCCTATAAGCCAATTCTTAAAGAGTCCACTACACCTCAAGCACTTTTAGGCCATCAGGAAGAGGTTGATTTTTGTCTTTTAGGTATACTTTTTTTCATGATAATCATGAGGAGCAGGTAAGGCTATTACATCAAGATGGATTAGAGAAATCATATCATGATAGGAAAGAAGGTGAAGAAGGTGAGAGCCCAACTAATCTTTTTGAGGAAATACCTTCTTACATTGAGCAGGATGAAGAGGTTGATAATGTCTTAATTGAAGAATTTAGGCCGGTTTGCAATAAAGTGGGGGAAGAACCCAAAGAATCATATTTCTTGGACCATAAGGAGGGGCTAGTGATTGTTAAGAATATGAGATAGTTTGATACCTTTGATGAGCTATTGGATGTTTCAACTGATGAAGAGGATGGTCCGCTAACTATAGAAGAAGAAATATTATGGTAGACTATCATGGAGGGACATACTTTTTATTATCTTGCTGAAGTTATTAATGAGATGTAGCCTGATAGTAGCAAAGGGAGCCCTAAGTTCATTCCTTCTAGGGGTTGCCCCTTAAGATACTTAGCAAGAATGGAGGCCAGCAGTAAAAAAGAACCAATCATGTTTGTGTCCAAACATGAGTGTTCAAATGGAACTGAAGCTGAAGGAGAACCTATAGTTCAGCAAAGGCAAGCTCAAGTCACTTATCCACCCCTGGATAATGGAGATAAAAATCAGTTGGTGGATGTGAGTCAATTTGTTTATGTACTTCAGGAGGTGGTGCATTGATTCTTCATACAACTGTGTGTACTTCCATCCTTGTTAGCTATCCTCCTGCATGAAAAGTATTGTACCTTAAGGAGGAGGGGTAGCTATTTCAACAGTCCAGTGAACTGTTTTGTTTAACCAGGCCTCTGCACTGGTTAGTTTAGGCTAGGTTAGCTTCCCTACTTTCTAGATTAGTTTTCCTATTTTCCAAGAAGTGCTCGAGCATAGTTTTTTGTTCCCTTGTCAAAGTTTTGTGCTCAAGAGATGATTGCTATGCCCAATGGATTGCTTCGAAGGCAACTGGTCCAATGTCTAGCAGGCTGACATCCTGCAGAAGTCACCAAAATGTTACCCAAAATTTCCCTATCATGCAATTTTGGCCACAGTTTAGTTTGTTTTCATTTGTGAAGTCGATCCATGAAGTTTTATGATTTGTGCCCTGGGCCCCATGTTCTTTGATGTGTCACCAACCCCCAGTTCAGATCACATGACCTAATTCGCAAAGCCCTAAGAGATTTTCAAGTTTTAAAAGCTTGCAAGAATACTGGTCGCAGGTGTTCCAAAATGTTTAGTGTCGAAAACCCTCTGTGTTTTTGACCTTCACTCTAAAATCTCAGTGTGTTTTCACCTTTCGGTCTGAAAACCCTCTATGTTTTCAAGCTTTGATCTAAAAACCCAGGATGTTTTTGACCCCTCATGTTTTGCACTTCTTCCTCTGGCGTCACTTTCCCTAGGTGCACAAATCCAACTAGGTGGGTCTAATGTGTTAGAGAATCTACAATGGTGCAATGTGCGATGAAGATCCATGGTGGTCGTAAGACCTCATGGGATCTTCCAAGCCCATGAGATCATGCGACAACCATTTGATGCAGATCTCAGTGGGTCCGTGGGTCCTTTCTGTGCTAATGTGTCCATGCTAATCGACCAAGAGCAGGTGATGACATTTCTATTTTTTGTTGGCCAAGGGTGATGATGAGGATTTTCATGGGTCTGGATTTCAGTGGCGATGGAAAAGAGATCTACGGTGGTTGTAAGATCTCATGGGATCTTCTGACCCCATGAGATCTTGTGCCCGCCGTTGGATTTGAATCTCAGTTTGTAGTGGGCCTAGAGTTGGTAAAGCAAGAGTGCAGTTGCGTGATTAACTAGTTTTGTGTGGTCACTAGATGGAACTGAGGTTAAGGAAAAGTTTAGGCAACTTGGTGATTAAAGGAAAATGAGCCCGAGGAAGAACCCAGAATTAAGTTTGCAGTTAGCATCTCAAGGGCTTGTCACATGATTGCAGGCGGTCTCTTGCAGCCATGCGATCATGTGATGGGTCATCAAATGGTCAATGAGGGCTTCAGGTAGTGACATGGCTAGGTGTCTTGCATGGTGGAGACAGATCTAAGTGGCTAGTCACATGATCACATGTAGTCTTTTGGGCTCATGTGATCATGCAACCAACGTTCAAATTCAAATAGTGTGACTCCTTTTGTGGGTTGTTTTCTGCAGAGATGTTTGCAGTGGCGGGGTAGCTCAGAGTTGATTTCTGAGGACATTTTCTAGTTGCGAACATGATGTTGGATGATCTGGTCATCGACACCGTGGATTTTGTAGGGTACAGTGCGGTGTTCTTACACTGATGAAACATTAAAGAGCTGGTGCCATCTGTATTTTAAATTCAAATTCTTACAAAGATCAAATTTGGAGCCTTAATGACTTAGTGGAGTTGCAGGTGAGATGGTTGATTAGGGATGGTGTGTTTGCAGGCAATCCTGGTACACAAAGATATGCAATCATGAGATTTTGGACCTGTTTGTCAACTTTTCTCAGATTTTTTAAGGGTTTGTACCTCTAGGGTCTAGTAAAGAATTGAATAACTCTATAACCCTAGTTAGGTTAAAAATTTTAGACTCCTGCCTGCGTGCAGTGAGTGATGTATATATCATTTTTTGAGAGTTTTTGAGCTCAGAGTTCACATTTTGTAAAGAAGAAAGTCTCTTTCTTGGAAAGCTATTTGTGGCATTTCTTCCTGCCCTCTAGTTTCTCACATTTTGTAATCTCCCATTGATGATTAAGGCATTCTTGAGGCACTTAAGATATTTGTTCTATCCTTGTCTTCACTGTCTCAATTTTCGGTTATTGGATTGAAGTTTATGAATGCTGTTAATGGACAATTGGGGTTCCTAGTCCCTCTCATTTTCTATGATTTTGTGTGTTATTGTGTTTGATCTGATTTAGATGTTTTGTGAGTAGAATACAACCCCTAGCAGTCTTGTCTCATTCCTACACCTAGTTGCAGAAAAGGACATTTGTTTGCAGGTCATAGGTTGAGCCCTTTTGTTCAGACCCTCCTATGAAATACTTATGCAAGCCTATCTAGTGAGTTGTGACTTATTAGACCTGATTCCTCCATTGGTTTCATCCCTCTATACTGAGACCCAAACTCTAATTTTGGTGCATCACCTAGTAGGTAGTTTGCTTTCAGTTATTTCCCTTTTCATGCAACCCTTCTATCCCTTTCCTGCAAAAGTTTTACTTTCTTGTTTAAGAGCAAGCTAAGGTGATTATCCAAGAGGAACCAGCCTAGAATCTGGAGGTCTCATATTGGTTAGCAAAGGTCCCACAACCTAGAGATGATTCTCAAGTTATACTGAGTTATCAGGACAAAGAGAGCTTGAGACAAGAGGCGCAAATTCAGTGTATAACAAGCACTTTTTTGTAATCACCAGTTCAATGTTGATATAGCTTGCATCATCTTGATTCTTGGTCATCCTGGACTTGGGTTGATATATTTTTCCAATCTTTCAATCAGTTTTTGTCTCAAAATTAGTTCATCTTTCAAATCAATCTCATACATCTTTATCATACACAGACTATTCTTTGAACCATTGCACTTCACATAGTAATTCAAAGATGGGCAAAATGTAATACCCCAAAAATGGGCTATAGGTTCATTAACCTCCTACATCTTCAAATCAAATGAAATTGATACAAAAGACCTAACCTAAGGCACATCTTCACATTGAAATCCTAATTGATTTTATCTTAATTTTGCATAAGGGAATATTTCCTAAATATTCCTAATTTATCTAATTATCTTTAATTAAATATTATTTGGTGATAAATGTTATTATTTATCCTAAAGTTGATTAATTGAATATGATGAATATTTAATTAATTAATTAATTTAATTTTTCCATTTAATTATTTAATTAGATTTAATTACATTTATTCCTAATTAATATTATTTTTATTTTGACAATAAATTAAAATTCCTACAAACAATCAATTGGATATTTATTTAGTTGATTTAAAATCAAAGTTGTCAAATTTAATGATTTAATTGGAATAAAGTTTGATTTAATAATTGATTAACCCATAAATCGATTGTTTTAATTCAAAATCAGTTAAGTTGAAAATAAATCACTTTATTTATTAAATTAATTCATATTACATCATGCACAATCAGAAAAGCAGGCAACTAGAAATTAACAATCAATTTTAAAATTGAAACTCAACATCTGATGATGAGTTGAAAAAGAGAACTAAAGCTCTATTTTGAGATAAAAACTGCTTTTGCATGATTTTATGAATTAAATATTCTTAATTTATTGTTAACTCAAAAATCAACTTGAGTTTATGAAGAGTGATTTATGGCTTTTCTCAATGCATCCTCAAAGCCATGGATTTCTATAAAAACAAGGCTCAGCTCTTCATAATGATCATCTCTTGAATTTGCATAATTACTCTAGCAAATTGAGATCTGAAGAATCAAGCATTTGTGATAGACAAATTTGTGAGATCATTCATAATTTTCATAGCTTTTTGCATAGTTTTTGATATCATTTAGCATATCATTGTTAGACCAATTTTCATATTAATTGCATATGATATCATCTAGATTAGTTTCGTATCAATTTTTCATCATTATTGCACAAAAAATATAAAAATATAGATTAATTTGCATTCATTTCATATCCATATTTTACATTCAAACCCTTCGTTTAGGTGTTGCATTGTCACTGATCTTGATTTCAATCTGAGAACATCATACTCGTACCTACTAGAAGATAGTAAATTGCCTGGTTAGCATAGTTTCAATTACTTACAGATTTGAATTTTTGCTAACCTCTAATGTTTTACTAAAGTGTTGTGTCTACAGCTAGGTGCAAAATTCACACACATAGATACCAGATATAATCATCCATATCACATGTGTAATCAATTTCCATCTGATTTATTTGATTTGCATTAAGATTAGACTGAGCCATCAACTTTTCCAATCCTTGACCCCTAACTAGTTTCATGTTTTGGATATCAATGTTAAATTCCTAAATTCTATTTATCCACTTGCATCTCCTCCCAGACACTTCTTTCTATGAAAAAATATCCTTAGTTGCAACACTTGGTACAAAATAAATCATTGTTGCTCCCATGATATAACATCTAAAATATTTCACAACCTTTACAAGTGCATAAGCTTTCTTTTCATTAATATCTTACTTTAGTTCAACATCTTGTAAAGACTTACTAGAGAAAGCAATAAGCCGTTCAAAACCCTCACTAGTTTTTCATAATAGGACTACAATAATAGTGTGAAAAGAAGCAAAAGAGAAGATATGCATTGGAATACCATAGTCTGGTGCCTTAAACACAGGTGCATCTTTTATTGCCTGTTTGATATTTTTGAAATCATCATTAGGCTCACCATCCCATTTAATCTTAGATCCTTTTTTCAACATCTTTGATATAGGCCTACTAATCTTAGTGAAATTTGTAACAAATCTCCTCAAGAAGTTCACTTGGCCAAAGAAGGATTGGATTCCTTTTGCATTTTTTGGTTTCTGAATTTTGTCAGTGGCCACTACCCTTTTTGGATCAATTCTTACTCCTTGTTTTCCAACTAGGTGGCTTAGTAATTTGCCTTCAGTCACACCCAAAGCACAATTCCTAGTGTTCAAAGAAATACCATATTCTAGAGCTCTTACAACTATCTTCTCTAAATGATAACAATGATATTCCTTCCTCTTAGAATATGTAGTCAAGTCACATTGGTACACCACATGAAAATCATTTATAAACTCAGCAAATGCAACATCCATTGCACTTTGGAAAGTGGCACCAACATTATTTAGACCAAATGACATTCTTACATAAACATAGGTTCCCTAAGGTGTTGTAAATGTTGTCTTGAACTGTTATGATTCCTTTACAATCACTTGATTATAACTAGAGAAACCATCCATCATGGACATCATATTAGACCCAGTTACTCTTTGTAGCATTGCCTCCATATTAGGCAAGCAATAGTTGTCCTCCAAAGAAGAGATGTTTAAATTTACGAAGTCTGCACATAGTCTAATATCTCTATTCTTATTTCTAACAGGAACTAAGTTTGACACCCGAGAAGAATGTTTGATAGGTTCTATGATTCTAGCATCTCTTAGCTTCATCACTTTTTCTTACATTTTAGGTGCTAGGGTAGGATTTATTGGTCTCTGCTTTTGCCTAAAAGGTTTAGCATCTTTCTTCAAAGGATTGATATGTTGAAACAAATACTCTCCATAAACCTTTAGATCATCCTATGACCATGTAAAAATATGCCTAAATTTTCTTAACAACTCATTCAAAGCCTTTCTCACCTCTTGACACATCTCTTTTCCAATGTACACCCTTTTAGATGTTTCTTGTGTACCAAGATTAATTTCCTCGAGGTTCATTTGGTCTCTTTTCTTAATATCTATTTGGACTGTGTAGTACCCTACCCCTAGTTTGATTTTATAAATGTTATGATTACTTTAGGATGATAGATTATATGTTAGAAAATTATTAATGCTTATGGTTTTATTGACCCCATACTTGCATGTGTATGGTTGATGTGTTTGTTTTATATTTCTATCTGATATGCCTGATGTGGTTGAGGGACAGAGTCGTAGTTACTTTCTTGTGAGATCCACATGATTGGCCGATCCCCGCCATTGTCTGTTATATACTTATATATGTATGTACATGTGGGTTTTGTGTGCAGGTTTGTAGGTACAATGCATTGAATTCCCTGAATTGTTAGGATGAGCGTGCCCTATCGCAATGTCTCAAATGGTAAGAGAGGGGAGATAACATAGATCCAAAACCCTAACTTAAGCCCATTTGTCCTAGGATGGGACAAGAATCAGTTTGACTACCCTACCCAAATTTATCTAGTTGACAGAAATACATGGATCCCTTCTCCAGTGTTTTCTTGGTTTTATGTTGATTGGTCTCAGTTGATTTATTGCTTATGTAGGTTATTTTATGTGATTTATTGAATAATAATTATAGTTGAAATTTAATATTAATCATGTTCCTAAGTTTACTTTAGAAAATTTAATTAAAAGTCAAATATTTGATTAGTCAGATTTAATTGATTATTTACTTGGTAATTAGATTTAATTGTGCTCGTGTACATTATTAAATAATTAAATGTTTGTTGGCATGGTTGTAGGATGCATTAAATATTTAATCTATTTAATACATATTTAAATTATAACATGTGCATTATTGAAATTGAATTGTTCTCAAAAGTCAACAACCTGTTTCAACATGTCAAAGTTGAGTTGTGCAAAATAAAATTATTTTAAATTATTTAATTGTGATTTTCTTTCAATTTCTGATTTGAGAGTTGGAGTTTGATTAGGAGTTATCTAATGAGTCATCTAGGGTTTGCATGAAAGGAGGAGTTGAATCCCTAATAGGGGGAAATGAATTCATTTTGGAGTTACACACACAGAGGTTTTGGGGAATGGGAAGGAGCTTGATTTTAGAGTTTTAGAGTTTTCTTGGGTGTTTTTTATTGCTTAGAATTTGTGGAAAATTATTGTGCATCTGGTTCTTGGATTGTTCTCTTGGTGGATTCTGATTTGCAGGATTGAGTTCACATTTTGGAGGATCTGGAATTTTCCTCATCTCAAACGCTTCCATTTTACAGTTTCTTGCATTGGATTTGAGGTAGGGTTTGAGAAAACCTCTTTGCAATCTGTCTATGCAATTTTTAGTATTTTATCATGCCTGGATAGTTTTATTTGATTTATTAGATTTGCTTTGCTTTGTTAGTATTTTTGGGTGTTAGAGAATCCAAAGGTCTACTATTCTATGATTTTATTCAGACTTGGAATAGTAGAGTTATGTTGTCAAAATTTCGTGAGAAAACTCTTCCTAAAACCCTTAGAAAATAAAATATTTTTTTTGGCTATAGTGTAAACTAGCGAGTTGGTAAATTAAATTAATGGGTTTGACAGAAAAACCCAATTAGACTAGAAAAATGTTATTCTGGAAAAAAATACACCTTTTGTTAAAAAAGATAGTAAAAAAAATACTTACCCAAAAAAGACAAAAAAAAACCACAGGCTTTAAAAATGGAAAAAATAAAAAAATGGCATATAATACTATTAGTTCCTAATTTCTGTTTTAAAAAATCTAACATTCTAAAAAAAAATATAGCGTTTGTATTTAATGAAATATTTTAATTTAAAAATAAAAATAAAAAAATAAAAAATAAAAATAATTGGTGGGACGGGGGCCACCAACCCCCCAACCCCACCGTGGCCACTCATGGTCCTGCGCATGGGGCTGTGTGCAGGCCTGGTACTGCACACAAGTTCCAGAGGCCTGCACAACATGTACTGCGTGGCAGTGGGGTGTGGACCCATGGTCCTTGCACTTGCTAATTAAATAGTATTTTAAAAAAAAAGTTGTTAATAAATTAATTATTGACTTTAATAAATTTTGTTTTATAATTTATTTTTAATTTGTATTATATATATATATATATATATATATATAGTTTGTTTGTTAATATTTTTATTTAATATTTAACTTAAATAAATTTTGTTTTATTACTAAGGTTTTAAATAAAATTTATTTATTGTTTTTATTTTAAGACAAGTATTTTGTTTATTAGATAACTTAATAAACTTTTGTTTAATAGAGTAATTAATAATAATTTTCTAAATTTATTATTATTTCTATAGTGAATTATCAAATGCAAAGCCTAGTTTTAAGACTAATTATTCTTTATATTCTAAAATTGATATTTAGTTTAAATTAGATTTAAATTACTTATTTGATTTTAGAATCAATTCTTTATTCCAATTTGGACATAGATTACTCAATGAATTTTTGGGTCAGTTATTTGATTTAATGGACCTTGGAATTGATTGGCAAATTAGATTAGGCTTAGATAAATTGATTGATTCTGAGATAAACATTTAAATTTAATCTAGATTCGTATATAAGATGTATAAATTATATCATAGATGTTCTTTCTATAATGTGTGAATTTGGTCATTTGCATAATACTGAAATGTGTGATCTATCTTGGAAATGGATATGCACTTCTGTATACTAAAACTGGGTGTTATTGTTTTGTTGTACCTAAAGGATGAATATAGAGAATGTCCTTTAATTACGACATTGTATTAATGTTTATGATTAGTTTATCTCAGTAGATTTACGTTATTCTATACTTAAATTTAGTTATGGTCAAATATGAAAATTAAAGTGCTTATGAAATTAAATCTTAGTTTTCTATGGGGAAAATCTGTCTTCTTCGTGCTTGGAGTGTCTTCTTATGTTTATTGTGTTTTCAGGATACTAGAAGACCTAGGGGGAAGATAGAGGCAAGGGTATGTGTCAGTTGTTCATGTTTTCAGTGTATTGTTTTGATATGTGTATGAGACCCGATTATACCCTATCTTGACCATATAGGCTCATGATGTTTTGCATTATGCTTTTGGTGCCTTTTTAATCATTTCTAGTTCTTGTATGTGAAACTAGATTTGAGATTACTTGATTATGTACCTGATTTGATCTATGTGAGATTTGTGAGTCTAGGGTAGTTTACCTAGTTATGTAGTAGGAGGTGGCTTGCAATAAGCATCGGGGCCCACAAGTGGCTGCTAGGATCACTTATTGTAAGTATTGGTAATCAAGTGATAACTTAATATAACATTGAGAGATATTAAAATGAACCTAATAAGATATGTTTCCTTTCCCTGGCTTAGTGCTAGTATAGACTAAGGTGGGAATGGAGAAGATGACTAGCCACTTTTAAAGGCATGAGTTGACATAGTTGATGACTTTGTATATATGAGAGGTCATCGACACCATGTAAGGTCACTTGGGTGCTAGGATCCAGAGAGATTACTAGGACAAAACTCAAGGGTTAGACATACATGATGACACCTTCCTATGCATAGTCTAGTTATCCTACATGTGTCGGTTGCCTCTGGAATAGTGAGTCTTTCTTATCATTATACTTGTTCACCTTGTGTTAGAGAGCTTTCAGGATCCTTTCCTTGGCTTGATTTGTTTGATGTTTGTTATCCAAGTGGGATATATTGTTATCTCCTTAGTACGGTGGGAGTGGACCATTTAGGTTCATGAGGTCGGGTGGTAGTGATTCTTTTACCATTTGAAATTCCAATGTTCATGTACCAGTGCTGGATGATCTTTGTGGTAGTTGTTCCTTCTTGATCTTCTTTGATGGAGTTGTACTCTTCTTCTTCTTCTTTGTGATCATGTATCTTTGTATCAGTTATTTAGAGATATCATGAGTACTTCTTTTCAGTTATTGTATTACATATCCTGCCACATGTGCAGTGGATGTAGATTTATGGATACCTTATGGTACTAGATGTATTTATGTTATCCTTTATGTGATGTTTCTTTTATCTTTCATTTGTTTATATGAGTTTTGTTATTGTACCTAATCTATTTTTAATTAATTAATGTTAATGTAATCTTCATCGAGGAACCCTTGAGAGTTGTAACTTGTTTTGGTTGTTGTATTAATGTGAGTAAATGGTAATTGCTTCTGCATTGATGTTTATCTTGTATGTGAAATTTAAAAAAAAATAAATTCTACAAACTTAGATCCATGTTTAGGTTAAGTTCTCTTGGGTTGCTTGGCAGGGCAGTGCACTTGGTATCAAAGCACCGAGTTCTAAACTCAGAACTCTAGAAAGTTGTGTGCCCATTAAATGTTGTTTTGATTGTTTATTGCATATGGTTACCTTCTCTAATGCATCTAGGGTGAAGTACCTTTGAATGTCATGAAGTGATTACTACCTTGAGTGTGGCTACCACTAGTCACCTTGTTATGTGGATGTTTTATGATTGAGGATTTATTTTTTGTTGATTAATGAATTGTTTGTGTTGTGTATGGGCTAGCATTGAAATTTTGAACTTTCTTATGATTGGATTAGTTATCTAACTCTCTTGTCATTATCTATTTTGTGACGCTAGTCACACTTAATTTATTGTTGAAATTGAGAGCTCTCATGATTTAATGTTGGACTTATGATTCCCCCACTTAGGGTTTACCTTTTTAAGTTTTGTGGTGGCTACTCTGAACATTTGGTATTGTTGGCCCTATTTTGTGATAAGTGTTCTTTCTATCATGTTCATCATGGACCCCTGATAGTATGTATAAGGGAGGACATCACGGAGATGGTACTATGTTTGCTATGTGAAATTAGAATTGTTGTGAATCCTTTATGTTTGCATAAGTGTTGCATTAACTAGATAGATTTTTATGAACTTCTCAACTCATTAATAGATATAGATATGAATCTATGTTTTATACAATTTATTCTAGATTTTTTCTATAATGATGAACAAATAAAGGTTTTGATCTATTTGAATTGTAGATGAATGATTGATCAATGTGAATTTCTGTTATTCCTAACTAGAATTATATTGTTAATAATGACTATTTAACATGTTCTTATGTTATGGCATGTTTTTAGATGTTGTATTTTGTCTTTAGTAAATGCTTTGTGCTTGGGGGATATATCCTCATCTGTTTGTAGGCTTCCAGGAGTAAGCCTAATTCTAGGGGGGGTGGATGTAGTACTCCACCCCTAGTTTGATTTTATAAATGTTATGATTACTTTAGGATGATAGATTATATGTTAGAAAATTATTAATGCTTATGGTTTTACTGACCCCATACTTACATGTGTATGGTTGATGTGTTTGTTTTATATTTATGTCTGACGTGTCTGATATGGTTGAGGGATGGAGTCATAGTTACTTACTTGTGAGATCCACATGATCGGCTGATCCCTGCCATTGTCTATTATATATTTATATATGTATGTACATGCGAGTTTTGTGTGCAGGTTTGCAGGTATTGGGCATCGACTTCCTTGAATTGTCAGGATGAGTGTGCTGTATCGCAATGTCTCAAATAGTAAGAGAGGGGAGATAACACGAATCCAAAACCCTAACCTAAGCCCATTTGTCCTAGGATGGGACAAGAATCAGTTTGACTACCCTACCCAAATTTGTCTAGTTGATAGGAATTCATGGATCCCTTCTGTGTTTGCTTGGTTTTATGTTGGTTGGTCTTAGTTGATTTATTGCTTATGTGGGTGATTTTATGTGATTTATTAATTAATGATTATAGTTGAAATTTAATATTAATCATGTTCCTAAGTTTACTTTAGAAAATTTAATTAAAAGTCAAATATTTGATTAGCCAGATTTAATTGATTATTTAATTGGTAATTAGATTTAATTGTGCTTGTGTACTTTATTAAATAATTAAATATTTGTTTGCATGGTTTTAGGATGCATTAAATATTTAATCTATTTAATACATATTTAAATTATAACATGTGCATTATTGAAATTGAATTGTTCTCAAAAGTCAACAACCTGTTTCAAAATGTCAAAGTTGAGTTGTGCAAAATAAAGTTATTTTAAATTATTTAATTGTGATTTTCTTTCAATTTCTGATTTGAGAGTTAGAGTTTGCTTAGGAGTTATCTAATGAGTCATCTAGGGTTTTCATGAAAGGAGGAGTTGAATCCCTAATAGGGGGAAAAGCATTCATTTTGGTGTTACACACACAGAGGTTTTGGGGAATGGGAGGGAGCTTGATTTTGGAGTTTTAGAGTTTTCTTGGGTGTTTTGTATTGCTTGGAATTTGCAAAAAATTGTTGTGCATTTGGTTCTTGGATTGCTCTCTTGGTGGATTCAGATTTGTAGGATTGAGTTCACATTTTGGAGGATCTGAAATTTTCCTCATCTCAAAGGCTTCCATTATACAATTTCTTGCATTGGATTTGAGGTAGGGTTTGAGAAAACCTCTTTGCATTCTGTTTATGTAATTTTTAGTATTTTATCATGCTTGGATAGTTTCATTTGATTTATTAGATCTATTTTTATTTGTTAGTATTTTTAGGTGTTAGAGAACCCATAGGTCTACTATTCTATGATTTTATTCAGACTTGGTATAGTAGGGTTATGCTGTCAAAATTTCATGAGAAAACTCTCCTAAAACCCTTGGAAAATCGAAAAGATAATTTGGCTATAGTGTAAACTATTGAGTTGGTAAATTCAATTAATGGGTTTGAGAGAAAAACCCAATTAGACTAGAAAAATGTTATTCTGGAATAAAATACACCTTCTGTTAAAAATACAGTAAAAGAAAGTACTTACTCAGAAAAGACAAAAAAAAAACCACAGGCTTTAAAAAAGAAAAAAATAAAAAATGGCATATAATACTATTAGTTCCTAATTTCCGTTTTCAGAAATCTAACATTCTAGAAAAAAATGCTTTATCAAAAAAAAAATAGCATTTGTATTTAACGAAATATTTTAATTTAAAAAAAAATAAAAAAATAATAAAAAGTGATTGGTGGGGCAGGGGCCACCAACCCCCCCAACCCCACCGTGGCCACTCATGGTCCTACGCATGGGGCTGTGTGCAGGGTTGGTACTGTGCACAGTACCAATGCACAGTACCAATACTGTGCATGGGTTCCAGAGGCCTGCGCAACATGTACGGCATGGCAGTGGGGTGTGGACCCACAGTCCCCCCACTTGCTAATTAAATAGTATTTTTTTTTAAAAGTTGCTAATAAATTAATCATTGACTTTAATAAATTTTGTTTTATAATTTATTTTTAAGTTGTGTTATATATATATATATATAGTTTGTTAATAATTTTATTTAATATTTAACTTAAATAAATTTTATTTTATTACTAAGGTTTTAAATAAAATTTATTTATTGTTTTTATTTTAAGACAAGTATTTTGTTTATTAGATAACTTAATAAACTTTTGTTTAATAGAGTAATTAATAATAATTTTATAAATTTATTATTATTATATCTATAGTGAATTTTCAAATGTAAATCCTAGTTTTAAGACTAATTATGCTTTATATTCTAAAATTGATATTTAGTTTAAATTAGATTTAAATTACTTATTTGATTTTAGAATCAATTCTTTATTCCAATTTGGACATATATTACTCAATGAATTTTTAGGTCAATTATTTGATTTAATGGACCTTGGAACCGATTGGCAAATTAGATTAGGCTTAGATAAATTGATTGATTATGAGACAATCATTTAAATTTAATCTGGATTTGATGTAAAAGACATGTATAAATTATATCATAGATGTGCTTTCTATAATGTGTGAATTTGGTCATTTGCATAATATTGAAATGTGTGATCTATCTTGTAAATGGATATGCACTTTTGTATACTAAAATTGGGTGTTATTATTCTGTAGTACCTAAAGGATGAATATAGGGAGTGTCCTTTAATTATGACATAGTATTAATGTTTATGATTAGTTTATCTCAGTAGATTTACGTTATTCTATACTTAAATTCAGTTATGGTCAAATATGAAAATTAAAGTGTTTATGAAATTAGATCTTAGTTTTCTGTGGGGCAAATGTGTCTTCTTTGTGCCTGGAGTGTCTTCTTGTGCTTATTGTGTTTTCAGTATACTAGAGGACCTAGGGGGAAGACAGGGGCCGGGGTATGTGTTAGTTGTTCATGTTTTCAATGTATTGTTTTGATATGTGTATGAGATTTGATTATACCCTGTCTTGACCATATAGGCTCATGATGTTTTTTTTTTGCTTTTGGTGCCTTTGTAATCATTTCTAGTTCTTGTATGTGAAGCTAGATTTGGGAATTACCTGATTGTGTACCTAATTTGATCCATGTGAGATATGTGAGCCTAGGGTAGTTTACCTAGATATGTACTAGGAGGTGGCTTGCAATAAGCGTCGGGGCCCATAAGTGGTTGCCAGGATCACTTATTGTAAGTATTGGTAATCAAGAGACAACTTAATATAACATTGAGACATATTAAAATGAACCTAATAAGATATGTTTGCTCACTCTCGCTTAGTGCTAGTATAGACTAAGGTGGGAATGGAGATGATGACTAGCCACCTTTAAAGGCATGAGTTGGCATAGTTGATGACTTCATCTGTATGAGGGGTCATCGACATTGTGTAAGGTCACTTGGGTGCCAGGATCCAGAGAGATTACCAGGACAAAACTCAAGGGTTAGATGTACATGATGACACCTTCCTATGCATAGTCTAGTTATCCTACATGTGTCAGTTGCCTCTAGAATAGTGAGTATTTCTTATCATTATACTTGTTCACCTTGTGTTAGAGAGCTTTTAGGATCCTTTCCTTGGCTTGATCTGTTTCATGTTTTTTATCTGAGTGGGATCTATTGTTATCTCCTCAACATGGTGGGAGTGGACCATTTAGGTTCACGAGGTCAGGTGGTAGTGATTCTTTTACCATTTGAGATTTTGACATTCATGTACCAGTGCTAGATGATCTTTGTGGTAGTTGTTCCTTCTTGATCTTCTTTGATGGAGTTGTACTCTTATTCTTCTTCTTTGTGATCATGTAGCTCTGTATTGATTATTTAGAGATATCATGCATACTTATTTTCGGTTATTATATTACATAGCCTATGACATGTACAGTGGATGTAGATTTATGGATACCTTATGGTACCATATGTATTTATGTTATCCTTTATGTGATGTTACTTTTATCTTTCATTTGTTTATATGAGTTTTGTTATTGTACCTAATCTATTTTTAATTAATTAATGTTAACATAATCTTCGTCTAGGAACCCTTGAGATTTGTAACCTATTTTGGTTGTTGTATTAATGTGAGTAAATGGTAATTGCTTCTGCATTGATGTTTATCTTGTATGTGAACTTTAAACAAAAAAAAAAATCTGCAAACTTAGATCCATGTTTAGGTTAAGTTCTCCTTGGTTCCCTGGCAGTGCATTACAGACTATATCCTGACTATCAAACACAGTTTCTAAAACAACAAGTCCCTTGGGAACCTTGTTAGTCTTGAGTTGTAGGACTTCATTTCTGAGGAAAACTTCTTTTCCTTCTGCAATCTCAACTAAAGCTGAACAATCTAATTCTCGACCATGATACTTATCTTCATAGTTCATAAATCTCAAGATATCTTGGTCATCCTCAAAGACCTTCTAGTTCTCAATATTGTTTGGTATGCTAGGTCTGGTCCAAGTTTCAACTTTTGAGATGCCTACAAAAGTGATGTTAGTAGGATTAATTGCTATATTGGTTAACAAGTCAGCCATTTTATTGTTTCTCCTATCCTTCCATACAATATTGAATGCATTAAAAATTTCAATCATATCCCATAGAACATTCCTATATTCTTTCAACCTTTTTTTTTAGAAGCATAAACTGACCTCACTTGAGATAGAACTAGCCTAGAATCACCAACAACCTTTATACATTTGATTCCATGTTTGTGTGCCAATCTCAATCGTATTAACAATGCTTCATATTTTTCTATATTATTTGTACATGAGAAGATTGATTTGAAAGAGAACTTATAATTATTTCCTTCAAGAGAGATGAGTAGAATAACTACTCCTGAACCATCTTTACAATTTGCACCATCAAAATACATCACCCACAACTCACCTTTCTCAGATCTGGCATTTACTTCCATAATAATAGGAGGCAAGATATATTCTCTTTTATGCATAGTGACTTCTACTCTGAAAGCATTGATATCAGTATCTACAAAACAAGTAATCTCATTTTCAATATTTTTCTCAATCATATGGGTTACTCTTGGTTCCCTCTCAACCTTGACAGATTGATCATTAATCTTGAAATTTGCATAGGATAGATCACATTGCAAACTTCCACCCATCGAAGCACTCCATTTCCTAGATATTAGCATCCCATAATGAGGAGGAATGTCCACTACCAAGACACTCATAGTCAATTCCTTTTCTGGATAGGCTGCCAATTTGTAGGGAAGTGCATTAATAGTCCCAATGACTAGTACTTCTCTCTCGTCCATTGCACAACATCTTCCCTGAATAGTAGCAATGTTGAGACCCAACCTTTCCATGATCTTAAAAGGCATAACAATGTTTGATGCACCTGAATCAATCATGTAATTCTTTAATGTCATTCCATTTACTATGATACTTAGGAAAAATGGATCTATGTTCTCAAGGAAAGCATTGATAGAGTTGTCCAAATACATAGGTGGTATCTCAGATACCACTCCCTAAAGTTACATTTATTTCTTAGCTCCTGCTTGGTGTTCATTGGTATTGCAAGAAACATTATTGTCATGAACATTATCTTCTCATGCTAGAGCTCTATCTCTATGTTCAAGGATTCTTAATAACTCTGGCAAGGGAACCTTAATAGTAATCTAAGACAATACTGACAACATATCAACAGGGGTAGAAGAAGGAATTTCAATTTGCATTACTCTAATATCCTTCTACTTTTCAGATATATCAGCTATTGTTGTCACCTTTAGTTTCTCAGTTTTGGCCATTGTACTAACTGGCTTCTCAACTTCCTTTTGGATATCTTTGTGATGAATAGTTGACATCTTCACATCTCTAAACCCTTTTGGCTCCCACTTCTTACCTTGACATTTTTTATTTTCACTACATAATCATTTTTTGGTTTGTTTCCAATGGGTTCCTTGGAATTTGTATTTTTTATGAACATAGCGTCAGCCTTACCAGTGCTATCATTTGTTGTCATGCTTCTAGTTTGCACCTATGCTACCATGTCTATAGTAATACTAGAAATTTTCTCTTTTGAAGGTCTTCTTAAAATCACTTGCTCTGAGGAAAAGTTCATTTTACATGTCTTTTCATCAATGTCCTCATCATCAGAAAAGACTTCTTGATGGAATAATGCTCTATTGTGTCTTTTCAAACACACATTAGTTTCTTCATCAGTGTTAGAAACATCTTCATGTCCCAAATATAAATAAGTCAGATTACAACCAATGTCATCATTGTCCTCTTCCTGATCAAATTCTTCAATACCTTCATCTTGGTATACAGTTATGGATTGTGCAACCACACAATGTTCTGTAGAATGGGGAGATTGACAAGCTATACATTGTGGTGTATCCTCCAAAACATTTATAGAAGCTTTCTGTAAGGGATTAGGGATGAATTTTCTATTATTTCCTTTTGCAACTGGGACAATAGGTTTTCCATCCTTCCATTAGATGTTATAAGGGTAATTTTGTAGCCTATTCTACCTATTAAAATTATTGTTGAAATGAGGCTTTTCTACAATAGAAACCTTATCATTTCTATTGCTGGGTGTTTTCAAGTCTTTAAGTGTATTTAGCACTTTATCCAACTTATCTTCTTCTTGCCTCTTGTTTCCAACATTTCTTTCATTGTCCTTCTTATAGTTCTTGTTCCCAAACAACTTAGGATCATCTCTTTTTCCACCCAATTTACTAGATATCTTCATATTATTTTCAATGTTCACAATAATTATAAAAGGCATCTCTGAGAGTTCTTGGTTTTTTTTTCTCTTAGTAGGTATCCAATCTTGCCATCAAAGGAATTGGAGTATGTGGTCAAACAGACATTTCCATCTAACCTCATAACTTGAAATAATTTGTGCATACCCTTTTGAAACCTCATGTTGAAATCAGCTATAGACTCACTCTGATTCTTCCTTATGTTGTTAAACTCATTTAGCATGAAACTAGCATTAGGCCTATCACCAAATTTTTCCTTGAAGCACTTTTCAAAAGCATCCCATGTATCAATACAATGACTAGGGAGTCTTTTAAATGGGTCTCTAACATCTTCTACTAAAGATTGAACAAATAGTTTCATGACTACATCTTCATGCTCTATTTCATAGTCATTTAACATGTCAACAAACAACCTAAGGTGTTCTACATAGCTAATGGAATTAATACCAAAAAATTTGGGTACCTTATCCCTTATCTTAGTTTGAATAGCATTTGGGTAACCTAGTATCCCATCAAAACTAATTTGCCTATACCCTTCTAACTGCATAGGTCTTCTTTGAAAACTTAATCCAGTTTTTCCACTAGGACTATCATTTACAACTATACCCCCACCTACTTGTACATTTGATTGTTTCTTAGGATCAACATTTAACTTGGCAGATGAAGTAGAAAGTATATTATGAGCACCACTGTTACCAAGTGGAGCAGCATTAGAAGTTGTAGATGGCATACCTATTTCAGTTGTAGATGGTCCTAGAGTATTTACAGATGAAGCCTTCAAGAACTGGATCTTCCTTCTTGTTTCTACAATAGATGCTTCAACTTTAGCCTTCTCCAATTCCTTTTCTAGATCATCTATTTCCTTCTTCCTCTTTTCCATCTCTATGTCAAAACTTGAAACAGGTGGTGGGATTTTCAGTTTAACCATAGGCTCATTTATTTGGATCCCAACCATCTTTTTCTTTCCTTTATTGTTATCACAACAAGTTTAGCACTTTTAGTTGCACTTTTCTCTTTAGACTGAGAAGCATAAATTTGTACTTGTCTAATCAGAGGGCCCTCTTGTTCAAACTCATGGTCCTGCAATAGATGCTCTTTCTCACTTCTTAGGGGAGCAAGGTCACCAAAGAGATTAGGCTACAAAGCTTCAGGGCAGAAGCAAATATTTTTTTCCTTAGCTCCTTTAATTTATTAATCTTTCTAAGTAGAGACTCTCTTTCTATTAATGCATTAATAGTCTCATCCTCTCTTTCTTTTTGTAACCTCTTGTATATTGCATCTTTCTCTGCTAATTGTAATCTCAATGCACCCTTGAAATCAGTTGGGTCTATCATAACATCTTCTGAGCTTGATGATACATCCATATCAGTGATATTTTGATATGAGAAATTGACCCATCTTGGCCCCATGGGTTTTCTTTTAAGAATAACCTCATCTTGAAAGGTATTTGGCATATAACCTTTATTTCTTTCCTTTTCATCTTGATTTGCAGGCAATATGACTTTGTCTTGAAATAATACTTTTGGGGTATCATAAAAGTTATCTCTAGAGAGAACACTATTAGACTTAGAACTTTTATATAGTGATTCCTCAATAGATGTGTGTGGTACCCTATCTTTAGCATTATTTTGTTCCCTAACTAGTGCACTGGTGGATTCTCCAACTTTCCTAAGCCAACTTTTCTTTCCTGACCTAGGTAACTCTTCTAGAGTAACCTCTAGGTGTCTCCTAACAAAATATCTTTTATTCTTTATTTTGTCCATGGTTTGTGACTTGTAAACACACTGGTTCAAACCCTTTGAGTCTCCACCCACGTTAATGGGAAAAATTTACAGACAAACCTTGAGAATCTAAAAGAAAATCTCAAACTGAATAGGAGAAACATGAGGACCCAGAAAGAAATGAAATGCACTGAACTGATTTTTTCCAAATATTAGCTAGAAACTTCTAAGAATTTGTTAAACCTAATGATTTTCAAAAGGTTCTAATACTTTGTACTATCACAGTCCCCAAGGGAGTCATCATTTTGTTTGTTCCTTTTTCCTATGCTTGCAGATTTATAATTTGATTAACAAACTAATGTCTATGACTCTTTAAACCCACTCCAAATCTGACAAGAAAAAGGACCAATTAATAAGGACCAAAAGGATGATCCTCCTACACTTTGAGCCTTAATGCCAAGGTGGTTATACCTATGGATTCACTTCTTAAAAGGAATTAGTAAAACCTATTTGCATTTACTCAACACAAATACTATTCATTAATCTCTTTGAAACATTGATTGAAAGATTTTATCATATATATAAGTTGATTGATGATGAAGAACTACTTCCTAAGAACATATCAGTGTCTTATTCTAGGGATAGAGTCAAATACAACATACATCAACAGAAAATCTAACTCAAACACACCCAAAACCTAGAACAAATGCTTTGCAAATTATTCCTCTCTCTCACACTCAGACATCAGGTTCTCACAAGAACTAAAAATTCTTTGAAATTATCCTTAAGAATTTACCCCTCCCTTGAAAGGAACTCAAAAACAACTTCACAATCTACTTTGTAAACCATACATTAACTTTCTTTGCAACATTAACATATAAGAATTCAAGTTCTTAACAAGAAGACATTCACGAATGTGAGATGGAATTCCAGTGTATTTTCATTAAAATTCTTTAGTATCAGTACATTGACAATGAAAGAATTCCAGAACAAAAGCTATAGATCAAAATCCTCTCTATTCAATTGCTAATTTTACCATCCTTATGCAAATACAACAACAAACTATATATAGTCACTAGCCATCCTAGAATCCTTGAGAAAATGATGCAATAAGCTTCAGATGGCTAGGATAGTGAGAAGTACAAAAGACAAAACAATTAACATCATTAACAGAAAAGGAAAGAAAAACTAGAATATCTATTTCAACTTATTGTGAATCCTCACAGGTGGTACCTTTGTTCTGTAAATGTTCAAGGTAATTGTTGAAAGTTGTTACATGAATAATGACCACCTACTAGTTAAATTACATTATTTTTTGGCTGATAATTACCCTCCCTATGTTCTAGGACCAAGTGCCATGTGTGACTCATTCAGCTTCCATTGTTGGCCAAGTGTACCCTTTCAAAATTTGTAACTACTTCATCTACTTGTCCCACTCAGAATTTGTTATGGCTTTGGCATCATTAATCAACCTAGTGCAATCATTTTCACTTGGAGCATGTCATATACGAGACTATTCACATCCAAAGTGCCATCATTATTTAGAAAGGCATCATGTCCATGTCAACAATTGATCCATGCTTTCTCTCTGTCAAAACCCTCAAATTATTCAAAAGAACCTAGCCACAACGGTTAATTGATAGAATTAAGACACATTCGTTGATCTCTTATCTTCTCGGCATATCATGTGGCTCATGAAAATCAAATAAAACCTTTATTTGACTTAAAAAATTATTTTCCACATCATTATCTTTGATGACCAATTAGGAACAAGCACATCAACAACATCTGGCAACTGGACCCACCACTTTATTAGTCTTTCCACCAACCAGCTAGCGTGAACCCGTAGTCATTATCAATTAAGCATGTTCTCATTAAGGCTTCATGACCATCATTAGATCAACCTGGACCTACAATGCCTTTACCTTTCTTTTTAACTATGGAAAGTCTTAACCCCACCATATGGAGATCACGTGACTGAAGGCTTCTCAAGAAATTTTAACACTTTACTTAACCTGAGTCTAATCATGAGATTCAATGAAAAAGGCAAGTCTCTCAATCTCTAAACATTAGTCTTGATTGGGGTTACATTTGGAGAATGAGCGATCAAAGGTTGCGTGCAATCTCCAAGCTCTTAACTTAACTCACACTTTATCACGAGACTCAGTGACCACATCAGTATTTCAATCTCAGGATCTTTTCCTTAACCACAGTTTCATTATGAGATTTAGTGACCATAGCACCTCATGGTCTCTAGGTGTTTACCTTAACTCTAGTCCTGTTATGAGATCTAGAGACTTAAGCATATCTCTTAGTCACTGGATGCTTTACTTAACCCAAGTTTTGTCTTGAGACTCAATGGTAGCCATTAATCATAACCTGCATCAACGGTGATCACTCAATTGTTGAATGCCTTACTTAACCTTGTTGCTAAATCTCAAAATGCTAAGCCACTAATTGCTGGTATCTAGAGATTGAGAGATCCCCCTATTCGCTAAGTCACCAAATGCTAAATCACTAACCATGAAAACCAAGAGACTAGGAGATAATTGCCTTCGTTGAATCTTTGAATGTTTTACTTAGCCCAACCTTTGTCTTGAGATTCAATGACAACCATTGATCAAGGCCCACATCAATGATGTCCTCTTAATCACTAAATGCTCAATGACTTGACCATGAAATTGAGAGATCAAGAGATAACCACTATGCCAGATCGCTTGAAGTTAAGACATCACCACCAAGAATTGGGAGACTTGGAGAAGGCCTTTTCGCTGGGTTGCTAGATAAAGACAACTAGCTACCTGGGGATTGGAGATTAAGAGATAACCACTCAAACACTACTTAGTCGCTTAATCTCTAGATCAATAAACTTAGCTTTTAAACTTCCTGAGACTTGGAGAAGGAAAGGAAACAACAACCACTTGCTAAATAAGAAACCTAAGTTTCATGAAAAAGTAACGCACAATTAGACCTTGGCTAGGGTTTTTTTCATTTAGGCAAGGAAAATTTATGAAACCCTATGAAGAACAAAGGACTTACTCTCTCAAGCTAGGGAATTTTTAATAAATCTCAAAGGCATGAAAATTTGGCTAACAAATCATATGATTGAAATGAAACTAATTGTTACATGTTATGTAAACTATATCATAATCAATGAGATTTTGAATTTTATAATGCAAACATTTACATTAATTAGTAGAGTAGTCATGATATGGATGATATATATAAAAGGAAGATTCTAAAGAGCTTGTTTATATTTCTTCTTATGTTTAGGTCAAGTAATTAACTTGGCATGCAGAAGCTCAAACAAAATGCTATCTTGGTTAAAGTCCTGGATCAAAAAATTAAACATTAAAGAAGGGGATGATGAAAAACGAGGCTATAAATCTAACCATTCCATAGGTAAGTGTGATTTAGGTTTCTCACGAGTCTTAATCCTTTTTGGAACACATACTAAACCATGTTCAGGATTATGATTTGAAATATTAGAAGAATATGGTTGAATAAGTGATACACTAGGCCCTTTAAAGGTTCCAGGTTTGAATTTAGAAACTTTATATTCTCCTATAAAAGATGACATTAATTATAATGACCCACAATAATCTCCTAGGAATTTTTATTAAGGGGTAGTAGATGGTGTGTCAAATTGTATTGGTGAAGGAATAGAAGAATGTTCCTTATGTAAGCAACATTTTAATTTATCATCAACTTCAATGCTATACATTTTGTTGTTATAAATGAACTTGACACTGCCATGAAGAGTTGAAGGGGATTTTTTCATAACATGAAACTGATGTCTCCCTAGAAGAAGATTATAAGTAAGGGTATTGTGCATGACATGGATAGGTGTAGGTAATGTAACCAAACCTATAGTAATAGGTAATATGATTATAACTAAGGATTCTCTAGCATACTTTTCAAATCCACCAATAGAGAGAGAATCAAAAGTTTGGATAAGCTTGGGATTCATGTTGATTTTATGCAAAAAATCTACAATACAAACATTAGGACCTAATCCATTATTAACTAGGTTTCTTCTAATAACATTATTTTGAATAAGGACCACAATCATAAGACAATCACATCGATTTTAAACTTTTAAAGAAGATAACTCATCTAGGGTGAACATAATGTCAGTTTTAGTTTTAGTTGTATCCATATATTTTAATAATGTTGCCACATAAATAGGTTCAACAAAATTTTGTAAGGCATCTTGAAGCATAGTATGGTGTATGGGTGATAGTCAAATAAAGTTCCAAATGGATATCTTAGCAGGAATATCATGAAGTTGTTTAATAAGATTATACTCCTTACCAAATTGTTGTGAAGGACGAGGAGGGATGAAGAAAAGGTTGAGATGAGGGAAGAACATTAGAGTTTTTCTTATTTTTTCAAGTGTTATATATATTAGGTACTGCATGATAATTGGGTTGTTGAACACCATTTATGACAACCACCAATTTGTTTTGAGTTTGAGGGACATATTGACAAAGGTGGAAAACAACCCTAGGCTTATCACCATCCAAAAAATGTACAATATTGAATTGATTAGGCTCTTCAAAAGTTTGGTTTGGGAAATGAGCGAATCAAGGACATTAACCTCTTTCTTCAAAGTGGCTTCATGAGTTAGATAAACTTTAGGAGAGGGATGCCCATAGCCCATTAATGCTTCATCTCTAGAGGGAAGGTCAATAAAATGAATATAAGGTAAAGTGTCATCAAGGGAATTAACAATTATCAATATATTTTACCACAATATCTGTTAGAATAACTGAGAGGGGGATGAATCAGTTATCCAGTGTCCCAATACAAAATGTATAATTCAAATCAAAATCTTTAATTTATGCTAGTCCATAAACATAAAATAATTTCTCTGTCTGCACTTTTACCGATTACTAGTCTAATACTTATAATTTTTACCGATCAAATCTAACATGTAACATGCAAAGTATGATAACAAAAAAATATCACAATCAAAAAATAACATGAGATTTAATGTGGAAACCCTATAAAGGGAAAAACCTCTCGGGACTAGCAACCCAAAAATGTTCACTCTTCTGAAGTGAGGTCAATAAAGACCCAACCTTGTTAAAGGTTACAAACACACTGTCAGGTGTGACCTTGTTAGAGGATTTTAGACTAGAAGTTATCATCCAACCAACATTTAGTATGGGGTTGACAGGATAACAATATTCATTCTATGAATGATACATCATAAGACTTTCAGAGTCCACTCGGTTAAGAGATTTTGACTATTTACAATGGTTAAATATGCAACAGTAAATGATCTACCTTAATACAACTTCAATTTCAGATTACAGACCAATATTTAGCTCATACAAATCTTTCTGATCAATATTTCACTTCAAATTCAACACTTTATCAACTTACTATCCATCGATATTAACTCTCTATAGCTTGGTAATTGTTCTGTAGCTCGGTTCTTACTAACTAGTATGATCAGAATGCATGAAAGCTTCTTCACGTGATAATCCTATAGTATCTTCTTCTTCTGGCATTAGTTTCATAATGAAACCCTAGTCTCTTATATATATGAGTAAATCATTTTCTTTCTGTCCCTCAGATTTTGTCACTTAATCATCTTCATTGATTTTTCCGCTTCAAGCTTCCTCAGCTGATGTGTCAATAACTCATTTCAATCTGCTCTGTTAGATCTTCCTTTAATTATGTTAGTCGTCGATCTTCATAAATTTTTTTATCTGTTACCTTGATTTCATACACTTTCCAGCTCATCAATCTTATCGGCTAAACTGATCATTTAATTCATTCTATTTTGCTTGGTTAACAAAGAAATGCGTCAGTGAACACAAGCTCAGTTAATATTGTGCTCGGTATACACTACACTCCATTAGTGTATACTACAAAATGCTTCATTTACCGACAACACTACTTTGTGTCTTTCAACTCTATTCTTCATCATAGATGAATGCAACATAATAAAGTCAATATCATACAATCATAGACTCATCAAAAAGTTACTCAGTGTATTCCTTATCCTCATCTGACATGTACATCTTTTCTCATGTAGATTTCTCTGTTCTTCATCTCTTTCACCTTTCTTCAGATGTATCGGTATAGTAACTTACAAGATAAGTATTGTCAAGCTAGTTGACATCAATGACAATATAATACTGATTTAATCATATTACATATCTAATCAACAACTTCTCAGTGATCTTTAATCATAGATTCTTCAATATGATCATAGACTCATCAAAAAGTTACTCAGTGTATTCCTTATCCTCATTTGACATGTACATCTTTTCTCATGTAGATTTCTCTATTCTTCATCTCTTTCACCTTTCTTTAGATGTATTAGTATAGTAACTTACAAGATAATTACTGTCAAGCTAGTTGACATCAATGACAATATAATACTAATTTAATCATATTACATATCTAATCAACAACTTCTCAGTGATCTTTAATCATAGATTCTTCAATCAGATTCCAAATCAATTGTAGTCCAACAATCTCTCCCTTTGGCATTGATGGAAAATCAAGTAATATGAAATATAACATACACATACCAAACATGTATTCTACAACTTTGTGAACAAATGTACTTTGCTAAGCTCATACAACATAATATGTTGAATCACTACGTTACTCACCAAATGCTGTTCCTACTTCTGTTCTTTGTAACTAATCTTCAATACTCTATCTTATTCAGATTGTCTCTCACTTAGATAGTTCTCATCTACGCATAATCCTTTTCATATTATTTATCTCTCCCTTTGACAGCAATGCCAAAGAGACAAATAAACAAACAGTTCTGTCTACCTCGGTATCTCTGTATACTAATATCCCAATCAGTTCTTGTGATCCAAACTTAATCACAACCTTGAACATGATTCAAAGTGTGAACTATGTTGTATCAACATGTATGATCTTCTGAGAAAAGTAGGCTGATGCAACATCCAAATCACCTTAGTGACTAATAGACAGGGGATGGACCCCAAGTCTAGTCCTCAAATATTCAAAAGTATCCTTTGGTAGAGGCTTTGTAAAAATATCTACAAGTTGTTCTTTAGATGTGACAAATTCCAATTTCACTTGCTTCTCTTGCACTTGTTCTCTTAAGTAATGATACTTAATAGATATATGTTTTGTTTTAGAGTGCATCATAGGATTCTTTGAAATATTTATAGCACTAGTGTTGTTACAATATATAATTACCAGGTCAGTGATTACTTCATTCATTCCTTCCAACACTTGCTTGATGTAGGAAATGTTTGAGCAATTAGTAGTAGTAGCAACATACTCTGCTTCAGCTGTAGACTATGAAATATAAGCTTGCTTTTTACTTGTCCAGGTTACAAGTCTTTCACCAAAGAAAAATGCTCCTCCAGTGGTGCTTTTTCTATCAACCATATTTCTAGCCCAATCAACATCGGTGTATAACTTCAGTTCAAACTTTCCTTCCTTAGGATACCATAATCCATAATTCTCTATTTTCTTTAGGTATCTTAGGGTTCTTTTAGTAGCACTCATGTGTGATTCTCTAGGATTAGCTAAAAATCTAGCAACAATTCCCATAGCATGTGCTATATCTGGTCTACTGTGAACTACATACATTAACTTACCAATCATGGATCAATAAAGTGTCTAATTTACCTTTTTAGTTTCATCCTCCTTTGTCAATTTGCATCTAGTAGCCATCAATTTTCCCACAGGTTTAGCATCTTCCATGCCAAATGTCTTTATTACTTTCTTTATATATTTAGACTGTGTGATGAATATCCCATCACTCTGCTAAATCACTTGTAGTCCTAGAAAGAACTTAATCTCTCCGAACATAAATATTTCAAATTCCTTTTGCATTTCATCAAAAAATGATTTACACACATGATCTGATCCTCCAAAAATACTATCATCTACAAATATTTCAGCAATGATAATAGTATCATCAGTATCACCTTTCATATATAGATTGTTGTTTTCACTTGTTCTAACAAATCCAATACTTAACAAGTAAGTATTTAGCCTTTCATACCATGCTCTCGGTGCTTGCTTCAAACCATACAATGCTTTATGTAATCTACATACCATATCTTTGTTGTCTGGATCAACAAATCCTTCAGGTTGTTCAATGTAGACTTCTTCTTCAAGTATACTATTTAGAAAAGCTGTCTTCACATCCATTTGATAGACTTTGAATTTCTTATGTGCAGCATATGCAAGTAGCATTCTAACTCCTTCCAATCTAGCAATAGGTGCAAATGTTTCACCATAGTCAATGCCTTCTTCCTGTGCATATCCCTTACATACCAATCTAGCTTTATTTCTTATGACTTCACCATTTTCATTTAGTTTATTCCTAAATATCCACTTAGTACCAATAAAATTCTTGTCTTTTGGTCGGGGTACTAAGGACCAGGGTTTGTTCTTCTCTATTTTCTCTATTTCTTCATTCATTGCATTAACCCATTCTTCATTTTCTAATGCAACTTTCACAGTTTTTGGTTCAAATTCACAAACTAGACATGTACCTTTTCTTGTTTTGCTCCTAGTTTACATTCTAGCATGTCTGTCTCCAATAATTTGTGTCTTAGGATGATGTCTTCTGACAAAACTAGCTAGAACTCAGTTTCTTCTTTCTTGTTCATCCTGTTCAGGTTCATTTCTTTGCTCGGTAGCTCCATCTTGTTCGTTAGTTTGTCCTTCCTGATGTTTTACATTATTTTCCTACTGACCGGTTACCCCAGATTACAACATCGATAAATACTCTGGATGTTCAATGTAAGTGAATTTACTATAGTCTTCTGATTCCTTTGTACTTTCCTCTGTGTTCTTGTCATCAAACTCATCAACATGAACATTAGTACTTTCAATTATCTTATTTGTGACCTTATTCAGACATTTATATGCTTTACTTGTAGAGAAATAACCCAAAAATATCCCTTCATCTCCTTTTGAGTCAAATTTACTTTTTCTCTCATCTTTCAAAATAAAGTATTTACTTCCAAAAATCCTAAAATAACTTATAGTAGGTTTGTGTCCAAACCATAGCTCATAAGGTGTCCAGTTGGTATCCTTCTTCAGTTGTACTTAGTTAAGAACATATATAGCTGTACTAACAGCTTCCCTCCAATATGTCTGAACAACATTCTTCTATATCATCAATGTTCTAGCACAGTCAATTATTAACCTATTCCTTCTTTTAGCAATGCCATTTTGCTAAGGTGTCCTCGGTGTAGAGACCTGTCTTTTAATACCATGCTCATTACAAAAATTAATAAATTCATCAGAGATAAATTCACCTCCTCTATCAGATCTTAAGCATTTTATTTCTTTTCCAGTCTCTTTCTCTACCTTAGCTTTATACCATTTAAACATTTTAAAAACTTTAGATTTCTCCTTCAAGAACATAACAGTCATCAGTCTAGTATAGTCATCAACAAAAAGAATAAAGTATCTATCACCATAATAGCTCTGAGTTCTCATAGGACCACACAGGTCAATATGAACCAGCTCAATTATCTTCTTTGTTGAGTAGTCTTTGCTTTTGAAACTAGACTTAGTCATCTTACCTTTTTGACATTCATGGCACATGGCATGATCAGGTTTTGACAAGTTAGGCAATCCTCTAACTATTTTCTTTTTACTAATCTTGATCATGTTGTCAAAGTTCACATGGCATAATATTTTGTGCCACAACCAAGCATCTTTATCCTTTATTAACAAACAAGAAGATTGATCCATATCAAGATAGAATAGATTACCTCTGGATTGTGTACCAGTTCTAACAAGTCTTCCTTCTTCATCATAAATCTTCACCTTTTTTTCTCTCAAAAGCTAGTTGGTGGCCTGAATTGTTCAGTTGAGCCACACTTAACAAATTATAGTTCAGTCCATCTACCTAGTATGCATTTTCATAATTTATTTTGTTATTGATCATAAGTGAGCCTTTGCCTCTTACCATACAAGGTGCATCATTTCCCATTCTCATAGATCCTCCATTGTATTCTACAAGCTGATCAAAATTTTCTACATCACCGGTCATATGATTTGTACAACCACTATTTATGATCCATGTATCATTTCTGCTTACTTTAGAGATTAGTGCTATCTCTTCATATTTCTCTTCTTCTTCTGAATCATCTTTCATAGCAACGAATACAACTTCTATATCATCATCAGAATCAGACTCAGTTTCTACATCTTCGGCTATGTAACATACCTTTTTTCCTTTATCATCTCGGTTGTCTCTATTGTTGTGTCGGTAGCCTCTGTTAACTCTTCTTCCATAGCTCCCTTCAGATCGGTCTTTGGATCTATCATCATCTTTCTTCTGTGGGCATCTAGCAGCAATGTGACCAACTTATTTACAATTAAAGCATGCCAAAGGTAGCTTGCCTTTATACCTTCCTTTTCCTTTGGGCAATCTTCTGGCCATAAGAGCTTCAAGCTTATCAAGTTCATCATCGGTATTACCATCACTGTCATTATTCTTATTATTCCTACTAGACTTACCAATCTTCAGAGAAGACATGAAAGTAGATTCAACAGGGGAAACAACACTATTATCAAAGTTATTCAATTCAAAGGTTGTGAGTTTACCAATCAGTGTGTCAAGAGTAAGGTTGGATATAGCTCTTGTTTCATGAATTGCAGAGATCTTGATTGCATAAACTGGCAGCAAAGTTTTGAGAATCTTTCTTATCACTATTTCATCATATATGACTCCATTTAATGCTCTAATAGCATGTACTACCTCTTTCAATCTGTTTGAGTACTGCATAATGTTCTCACCTTCTTTCATCCTCATATCATCGAATCTGCCTCTCAGACTTGCAGCTCGGGCTCTTTTGACATTCACATCTCCACTGTATATCAAATTTAATTGGTCCCACATTTCTTTGGTAGTAGTGCATCCCTTAATATCTTCAAATTCAACATCGGTATAGGCAGTAACAAGTTCCATCATAGTAATATTGTGTTCATGCCTGTCTCTTAGTTGATCAAGGGTTAGGGGACCAGTGGGTGGTGCAATGTAGCCATTCTCCATCAATTCTATTGTAGAATTCCCAATTCCAGATATGTGCAACTTCATCTGACTTTGCCATACTGTGAAGTTCTCTTTATTCAGTTTCGATACTTCCCTCTTATACATCTTGATACCTTTGTGCTTAAGTCCTTAAAACTCTTCTCTAAGCAACCACAACTTTGATTCCAAATCAGTTGTAGTCCAACAAATATCATCCTCTTTCACCAAGGTACCCTCATTGGGGAGGCACATATCAAGAGAATAATCAATACCATCCTCCAATGGTTCATCTTCAAATAGGAAAATCATTGAGAGAAGTGACATCTTCTTGCACCAATATGTCCTCATGAATAAGAGGGTCCTTGGAAGAGGGATAAAGTGATAAAAGGGAGGCTAGGCCACTATCACCTCTATCAAGTATATATATGTGTGTGAAAATATGGAATTTTTATTTCTTTTTTTTATTAATACAAATAAATGAGAATATCTATATATGCATGAAAAATAAAAATATAAATGAAATAATTACTATTAAGAGGCATATAGATCATATCTGATCATCCAAATAAAAAATAGGATCTATAAGGAGTCGGATTCACCAAAATGTAAGGTAGAACATAGTGTTCACTAGCTTGTATGAGTAAACTAGGAACCATGGGCCTATCTCCTCTCAAATTGGAAGGATTATGATCCTCTAGGCTTGAGGAAGCTCAAGTGCTGAGTAAATGCAGTGATCCTTTACTATTATGGAAGGTGATTGTGCAAATGTGAATGAATAATGTGAGATCTAGGAGATCTAGGATGAGAGAGAGAGAGAGAGATCTATGTTCATTTTGAATCTCATTTGATTATTTATGTACCTCATTTTCTTTATTTAGCATCTCATATCCTTCAATTTATATATCATTTTCTTTACATTGTATCTCATTAATTCATTTACTATGTAATAATATTGGTTGGTGTATGTTAAATATATAGATGTCAACAAGAGGGAGAGAGAGATGGAGAGAGGGAGAGAATGGGGAGAGAGAGGGGGGAGAGAGGGGGAAAGGTTAGGGTTTTAAGGCATACTAGAGCAATAAAACAAAATTAAATATAATGTAGAATAAGAGAGATAAAATAAAAAATACAATAACACAAAGATTTAACGTGGTTCACCCAATGTAGGCTAAAACCACTTGAGAAATAGTTGTCCACTTCTTTCTATTATCAAACAAATATACAATTCTAATATGATGATTTTCACATTACACACCCACTTATATATAGGTCTTTTAGGTGGTTTAAAAAGGTTAGTTTACATACAAAAACCTGAGCCAACCTTTTATAAAATAATAGGTAATTTTGGCTTTGGGGACATTACACTTGAAATCCCCAATTGGGGGAATTTACCCTAGTAGCCCTCATTGGGGTCATTACTTCTATACCCCTACCATGGGTTTCGCCCATGATGCCCCATCTAGGTGATCATCTCCCTAGGTCTCGCAGGAAGGGCTTCACCCTTCTGCACTCTTCCACTAATTGATTGGGGAAAAATTTGGTTGAAAAAGTCACCAAAATTTAAGCCCAACAATATTCAATCAATTGCCACATACCAACAAGAGAGAGAGAGATTTTGACAACTTCACCTTTTCAAGTTTGATTGGATGTCTCTAATAACTTGTGGGATGGACAAGTTTGTTGGAATATACATACATACTATACATACATACATGTGTATACATACATACATACATATACATGTATACATATATAGATATATTTGGGTGAATGACTTTTTGTCAAACAAAAGCGTTTGGGTTAAAACCCTAATCACTTTTTTTACTATAAGAAAAAGATCATGGTTTTTTTTAATGAAAAACACATATGGGGTTCTATGCTTATGCACTAAGGCTTGTAATTAGGCTTGGATGACAAGCCTAAGGATTAGGAGCTTCATTTTTCTCCAATTGGCATATTTTTCCCCTCCAATTTAGTTTCTCAACTTCATCGTCATCATGTTTACACATTTATCAAGTGGGTATTTGTAAAATTACCACCATAATTTCACATATCTCATGTGCTTTCTACCATATATATATATATATATATATATATATATATATTTATATTTGAACAACATTATCATATTAATCTTTAATTTTTTTTAACAGTCTCTAGAGTTCTCAAAGACATGTATACCATTTTGTTTATAACTTTTTACGTACTTTCCCAAATTCAAAACAAATTATATATTATTGTCCTACACTTCATTCTTTACAATTTTAAAAAATCAAATCTCAATTACTTTGGTCCAAGTTATTAGAAACATATGAATAGGTATGTAATTTTCATGACGTGTCCACTTTGAAAATCTTAAAAAAATTTATTCAAAAAAATACACAACTTCTAGTACTCACTCTTAGCTATCTTTCTACCAAAGATTTTCAAAATATTAAATGCAACTATATCTTTTTTAAAATGCACGTCAGACATTATTATATTTTTCTTAAAAAATAGAACTTGACCCCCTTAATCTTATCTATTTTTTAAAAACTTCACTAGTTTAGAAAGTAGATTCAGAATATTGCAATTCATGTTCTTTTGGTATCTTCAAATTTTGAGTGCACGAGTCTCAAGTTGCTCCTCCAAGTTTAGGTTTAGTTGATTTCAGTAAAAAGAGTGGCCACTTACACCCCCATTTTTCTTCACTAGCTTGGTGCACTTACTCATTTTTGGGATTTTTTTGGGGGAAAAATAAATGGAATGTTATATTTGGTCATTTCCCTATTGGGTTTGATCACCCATTGGATTAGAAAGAAGCTATATTAGGTATTGGGCCTCATTAAAATGTGTTTGTTTTTACTAAGGGATAAATATTTTCCTTCATAGATGTAAAAGTAGATGTTGAGATGTGTTTTCTAATCATAATATACATCAAACAGTAGAAATAGAAAAGCTTTACTTTGAGACCATATTACAATTTGTCTCTTCACATGTTCTCAACTGAAAGACAATGCTAAATACAACAAAACAAACTTTTGGAGGAGATTAAACACCAATTTTTACAGCTCTATAAAGGGTATTTTTGATCTTCTAGACAACTCTAAAGCCTATTTAAAATTCGATGACAATTTGTGCTTGAGTCACAGTTTCTCAGAGTATGCTCCTCTACTAGTTTGTCGGTAACTAGCAGGTTGAAAACCTCCACTTATCTAATTTGGATGCTTTACATAGAATTTCTTTGTTCAAATTCTAATTGTAATTTGTTATTCTATAAAAGTTGTTTTGTTGTCCTGAAGATTGTACATTGTAATTATTTGGTTTTTGTCTCCTCTTCTTCACACTGTGTTAGAGTGCTATTTTTTAATCTTTGTAATTCAATTTTGATCAATAAAAAAAAATAAAATTTATTTATATTTTTCAAATCATTTAAATCAAAATAACATATTAAAAGTTCAAAAATAGAAAAATAGCACTTTAACACACCCCTCGCTACACTTCCGACAAAATGACACAAAACGACATAGACAAAATATTTGGGAAAAATTACAAATGTGCAAAACACACTATTTTTTCACCAATTCTTTTGTGGTTTTATAGCACTTGGGATGTAGATCAAGAAGATCAATTGTTAAAGTTTTTGTAAAAATCTGTTGTGTTTTCCACAATCTCAAAACTGCACGACTCATCATTTTGCACAAAGAATAGCCACATCCCTCTAACACAATAAGTTTTGTTCCCTTTAGAAAATCATGGAGATCATTAACATCGCTTCCCATTTTCCGTATAAATAATTCTCAAAGGTTTACAATAAGAAACTCCTTTTTCGAATTAGGGTTTTATGATACATTGATCATTTGTAAAATTTGGTAAATTTTATGTACATTCCATTATTTATTTGGTAAATTTTATGTAGATTCCAGTATTTCATATTAGGGTTACAAAAAACAATTTCCTGTTTAATTTCTTGCTAATCCCCTATTCGATTACTGACTTGTTGTAATCTGCTACATGTATTTTAGTTTTTACAAGGAATGGTTATTAATGTCTTTTGATGATAGATTTGTGGGTTATGTCTCAACAGACATATCTTGTGCGCCTTCCCATTCAAGACTTTAGATTTTCAAAGGAATCTTGCGCATTTTGAAGTTGTTGTTCCAATGCAACAATCATCCATAAGTTCGTATTTATGCTTTTCATAGGGATTTGGTATTATTTTATTTATGTTACATAATTCCAAGTGTCATATTTATGCTTTTCAAAGGGATTTGGTCTTGTGATTTTGAATTTTCTTCTTTGAAATGCAAAGTTCCAATTTCCCCTCCTAACTCTGTTAAGGAAGATGCAACATCCTTGTTTGTCCCAGACTCTGCTAGATGAAGGCATTGTACCTATTTTTAAAGAGCCTCCAAAGCTTTACTGGCATCGTTCCCAAGTTCTTCTTGCAAACACTCTAACTTCCTGATTTCATTTCTTGCTAATCTCCTATTCGATTACTTGCTTGTTGTAATCTGCTAAATGTATTTTAGTTTTTACAAGCGATGGCTATTAATATCTTTTGCTGATAGATTTGTGGGTTACGTCTCAGTAGACATATCCTGTGTGCCTTCCCATTCAAGACTTTAGATTTTCAAAGGAATCTTGCACATTCTAAAGCTGTTTTTCCAATGCAGCAATCGTCCACAAGTTTGTATTTATGCTTTTCATAGGGATTTGGTATTATTTTATTTATATTCCATTATTCCAAGTGTTGTATTTATGCTTTTCAAAGGGATTTGGTCTTGTGATTTTAAATTTTCTTCTTTGAAATGCAAGGCTCCAATTTTCCCTCTTAAATCTATTAAGGTAGATGCGACATCCTTGTTTGTCCTAGAATCTTCTAGATGAAGACATTGTACCTATTTTTAAAGAGCTTCCAAAGATTTACTAGTATCCTTCCAAGCTCTTCTTGCAAATACTCTAACTTCCTGATTTCACGGACCAGTGTTAGAGGATTAAATGTAGCTTCCTTACTAGATGGTGTCTTAGGTGTAGAGGAACAAGACTGTTGAAATTATTATGACCCCAGAAATGCTTCCGATCAATCTTTAAAGCATCCTGATCAATCGTTTCTAGCCTTTTCCAATAACGGGTCTCATTGCTTGCCTGCTTTTCATCATCATTACAGTAACTATTGGAACAATTGACTGCTAAACACTCCTATGAATGCTCAATACCTAGTAATAAAGCTGACTCAAGCCCTGTCCATGGGACCACTATATAAGATGTTCTATAGAAGCAAACATTTGTGGGACAATTGGTACCATAATTATTGACAATAGTAGCTTGATGCATGTATTAATAATTTCTCACATTAGAGTTTTATCTACAACTTGGAGCCTGCTATCCAATGAATGTGTGTTTAATAAAGTTTTGAAAAACTTATATATGGACCTTTATTAAAACTAATAACTCTTCACATAAATGAGATTGTTATAAAAAATTGAAATAGAACTGTCTATTTATTCTTTTGCATTTGCATGTTCTTTGATAGTCAGAATAGTGATTACAATTGTTGTACAATGTTGTGTATGTGGACTATCCCTACATACTTAATAATTCACATAGAAAAAATACAAAAGATATGTGTTTATTGAGGAAATGAACCTTTTCACCCATCAATGGGAGTTTACCACAACTGCCCATTCATATAATTGGTGTTATGTATTGTACAATGTATGGTTGGTTTTGATACATTTTCCCACTAAATGCAGTAAAAGTACAATAGTATGAACTTTAGAACTGCATTAACATTCTTCATCCTATATATTTTCTTACCAATAATCTTGAACAATATTATTTTCTTAGACATTCTTGGAGACTAGACAAGATGTATCAAAAGTTTAGAGTATGCTCTGTGTATTTTTTTCCAATAATCTTAAATCTTTTCTTATTCTAAATTACTTTAAGGAATACAATTCTGTAGGGTGAAAATGAATTTATGTTTGTTTGTAGTTTATAAGTTATATCTAAAACAATTATGCTCCGTGACTAAATTGTGTGGAATGCTTTTGTGCTAGCACTAGTACATTTGGGCCTTTTCTTCGATGGTCATTTCCAACGGAGGGGCACATTTTTTGAAATTGGTGTTTTAAAATTTTTTTTGCCTGATAGCGTCACAATTCCGATGGTTGCAAGCACACATTAAAAAAAGAAGATAAAGTTTCCCTATTTCATTTTTATTTTTTCATGTGATAGTAGTGAGTTAGAAGCCGTGAAGCGATAGTAGTAGAAGCCGTGAAGCAATATCTGTCTCTATCAGATTGTTTTAACATAATTTTAAAAAATGCAGTGGTTAGTACAATTCCCCTCTTTAACATAATTTTTAATCGACTCTGAATTATAAAGATTTTATGAATCTGTCATTTAGGAAGCTGTCATTTAGCAAATGAAACCAACAAAATAGCTATGCAATCTTTGACAAAATATTTTACGAATCTTCTCATTCAATTTAGTTAGAGATCTCATTTATTTTTCAGTCGAGTTTGTCTGGTTAGGGAGATTCTAATTTTTTCCCTTCAATCTTATGTGTATCAACACTATAAAAGAGGCGCATATAATTAGGTTTTTACAAATCTTCCAATATATTTTCAGGGAGATTCTATAATTTCAATGAGTTTGGGGATTCAACCTTCAAGTTTTCTAAGAAACAAGGGTCTAAATACAATGGAAGTGAAAGGAGAAGCGAAAGGAGGGCTCAAATAGTGCAAGAAGATGGAGATGAAAGTGTTAACTCTCCTAGACATGTTTTTGTTTCATAAGTTGGAGAAGTATTGATGGTGATTTTTTGATCAAGAGTGGCCATGAAAGGACAAGGATGAACTGATTAGAGAAAGGCAAAATTACTTAGAAAGAAATGATGCGACCATGACAGGGACAATACTTGGTCCTTTGGTTTCAAGAGGGGTTAGGAGATAGTCATATGCTACTGTTACAAAGGCCGGTGGACCTGATCAAACATGTACATTTGGAGTATAAAAACTAAATTAATGGAAAAAGGAAAGAGGTGGAGTTCTTGAAGGTGTGGGGAAATACCAAGTGGGTGGGTTTAAGTGTGTAATCAAGAACATAGTCCAAGGTGAAGGTAGAAGAGACATGTTTGTAGGTACGAAAGTACTTTCTACATTCATTTGTGATGATAAATAGGCAAGGAAGCAGTCAATGGGCCAATTTGGAAAGAAAGGACCATGTCAATGAGACACCTAGACCAATAGAAACAAGAATGATACAAGGATTCAATGTATAATCCAATGGAAAGGGGTGCCTATTAGAAGAGTATTATATAAGGTTATAGGCATGGAGGATTTAGAGGTGGAAAATTTGCAAGACCATTTCCAAGGGACTTGGAAATTGTTTAGCCTACCTGGCACGTTCGAGATCCTTATCCTCTCAGTGCTTTCCCCATGTGATTCTTTGACGGGCTGGGTGGGAGGGGAAACTAGGGGGCACTAGAGGTGTAGGGGAAACAAAAGCATTTTGTGACAATATTGTCAAGTAGGGTCATTTGCTATAATCTAGGTTGTTTTTAGTAATTTTGTGGTCATAGTAGACCATTTCACATTGTATTAGGCTTGTTGGGATCATATTGTCATATTGAGCAAAAAGTTGTCAAGTTGCAAGAAAAGTTGTCAAGCAACTTTTCTTGCAACCAATTTGATAATAGGGGTCAAAGTGTATAAGTTGGGTTTTAAGCGTCCATTTTGGTGTAATAATGCCTATGGGGGATATTTGTATTTTTGAGAGGTCATTTGTGTACAAATTTGAAGTAAAATTGCACAAGTTGTCATGAAAATTATTTAAAAGCTATAATTTGTAAAAATGCAAAAATACACTTATGTAATCCCAAATAGTCATATGGTTTTAAAATTAGTTTAAGTAGTTACAAATTTTGTAAAAGGATGTAAAATACCCTTGAAAGGTTTAATTTAAGGTTGTTCAAGTTAGAGACCAATTTTGGAATGAAATCCTTATTAAAAACTTAACCATTATAATAAATTCTCTAATTTTCCATTGTTACAATGCTTGCATTGGTGTTGTACATTAGTTTCTTTGTCTATGGAGCATTGGAATGAATACATATCTATCTTAGCTTCATTTTGAATCAAGTATTATGTATTTTTCATGGAGTTTTCAATGAGAAATTACATTTTTATTACAACAGGTATGATACCTGGAGGTCAATAAATAAGGGTTTGAAGAAGAATTGGATATTTTTGGCACTTTGCACCATTGGAATTCTTTATAAAAATGGTTTTTTGAGTTATTATTGAGTGTATAATAATATTTTAGAATTTTTATAACTAAACAACAATGATAGAACATGTTATGTTGATGCCCTATCTCATGGACTCAAGAATGTTAGATAGGCAAATGTTGACAGTTTTGAGGAATTGATAAATCTATGTTGAATCCAAGTGATTGGGAACATAAAAACAACAAAAATGTTCATTTGATGTTGAATTCCATCTAGTGGGATAGTTGATTATGGTGTTGTGACAGTTTATAAGGTGGGTTCTTTGTAAAAATAGACTAATTAGCCCTCATGAACAAAATTACTAGTCATTATTTGGTGCGTGTGTGTTCCAAAATAGTCATACCTTGTTTTCACATTTGTTGTATAACTCCAAAAAGGGTATCTATAAATCTGATTACTTAGGGAAGAACTTGTCCAATCTAGGAGATATGATAACTTTTGTCCCTGATTAGGGCTACTAGGCATTAGGACTATTTGTGTGGATGGCGTAATAGTTTGGGTGACTAGTGCTTTTGGGGATTTTCTAAGATGTTTTTGAATTGTAAATGATTGTTCTAAAATTTTCCTAGGGGTAGGGGAGTCTTGTGAATCTGTGATCCAAATTTTTGGTGTTTGTATCCCTCAAGCCATGGAACCATTATGAAGTATTGAAGGATGAGTTTGGTGAAAGTCCAATGTGTCACGATTCCATTTATTCTTACTATTATGATGTATCAAAGAACCATTCTTGCAATATTGTCTTGTCATGTGTAGCCACTTGGGTTGGATCATATTGAATAGGTGAGTTGGGAGAAATATCTCCCTCATTGAACCAAGTCATTTGTTCATTCCTTGGGATTGTGTTAGTCTTGCATTTGTATCACCTCTTTAGGCACCTCTTTTATAGCATTGATACACCGAAGATTGGAGAGATACCAAAATCTTGCCCATATGTTATTCGAAGCATTATGAGGGCACTCAAAGTCACTGAGATGTGGCCATAACATTTGAAGAATACTGAGACCAATCATAGGAATTTGTCATTGTTACAGTCCTGATTAGGGTAACCCCTCATTTCCATTTTTCACTTTTCATTCTAATCTTCCTCATCCCGCCACTATGAGCTAGGATTTGGACTTAAAAATTGAAACTTTCCTATGTATTTCATGGGGTTTTGCTTCATATTCATGAAGATTACTTTCAAGCAGTGAGTCCTCTTCTTTATCTGGTAAGCCTTTGGTTATCATGATCTTTCCTTAACAAAATGATGAAAAGATTTTATCTTTCATACATTATATGCTCTATGCTTTGATGTTGCTTTATATGAAAGACATTAATGAATTACTTTCCTTTTCCTTTGCTCTATAATTTGTGGATATTATAGGTTTTCATGAGGGTTTTGTTCATTTTTTTCTCAGTAAAAATAAATTCATTAGCTCTTCCTTTCCATTTTCTCATAAATTTCATCATTTGGAAGATGAGAAACATCATTTTGTTTCATGAATTGTGTATCACTTCTCCTGGCAATTTATGAATATGTGTTTTTTCTCTCTTGACTTGGGTGTAGGATAAAATGTTTTTATCTAAAAATCTTCATTCTTTGTAGCTTTAAATTCTAAGACTTCATATATTTATATTGGAGGCTAAGGCCACAAAATAAAACCCCTTGTATATTCTCTAAAGCACTATGACTCTTGATAGCTTCAAGCTGCCCATTATTAAAAGAATAATGAAAGTACCTTATTTTCTATTTGGAATTTATTGTTTCAAGCTCTCTTTGTTCTCATGGATTTGCAACCAACACCCTCACCATATATTGTTGTATCCTCAATTAAATAAGATATTATTGTGACTATATTTTCCATTTGTATTTCCAATTATGAACCATGGCTACTCTGTTTTATTATCTTGTGCCAATGCATTATGATGTAACTCTTCTCATGCTACCTTGCTATGGTCTGGATCATAGAGAAACTCACCTCAAGTAATAAACAAAACCCTTGAAAACATTCACAACCAAATCTTAAGATATGTTTCATTGAGCTGAAGACTCAGATTCAAATTAACCTCATCATACTTATACTTAATTGCACTTCTGAACTTCATTGTGACACATTCATTACATATGCATGAATGTACATTCTCTTTGATTATTACTACTTTATGATGTATAAAAGTATTATTCTTGTACATATTCAACATTTAGTTGTTATATGATTATCCATGATGTGTAACAAATAAAATTGATATTTTTAATGATCATTATCACCAATAGTTGGCATAAATAATGATTAATGATATTGTTAAATATCGACATCACTGATCATTAAGAATGAACAATGATTAAAGGTATGTCTATGTAGGGACATGACCCTACGTGGTATAAGCCATGTACGATCATATCAAAATGTAGACATAAACTTTCAATATATTATTTACATATACATCATCATATGCTTGCTATGGGAAATCATTAATAAAAATGTATATGTAATTACCACAACAAGCATATGATTTCAATAATCTTTTCAATTATAATAATTGCTGATCTCTGTAAATGTTATACTAAATATTAGTCAGAGATAAATTTTGTAAACAAAAAATTAAAGACTGTAAATGTTAATGCCTCTGCATTGACTATCACACACTCAACTAGATCATGGTGAAATAAAAAATATAGGTACCCCCCTATATTTAAGGACTGTATTTACTATAACCATATTGCAAGGATTATATTTATTATCGAGTGACCTAAAACTTATCCATGATGCATAATAAATAACATTGATATCGTTAATGATCAGTATCACTGATAGTTGGCATGAACAATGATTATTGATATTGTTAAATATCAACATCACTGATAGTTAATCATGAACAATGATTAAAGGTATGTCTACATAGGGACATGACCCTACATGGCATAAGCCACGTATGGTCATGTCTCTATGTATACATAACCTTTCAATATATTGCTTACATATATATCATCGTATGCTTGCTATGGGAAATCATCAATAACAGTGTATATGTAATTACCACAACAAGCACATGATTTCAATAATGTCTATAATTCTAATAATTGATGATCTTTGTAAATGTTATAGTAAATATCAATTTGAGATAAATTTTGTAAATAGAAAATTAAAGACTATAAATGTTAATGCCTCTGCATTGACTATCACACACTCAACTAGATCATGGTGAAATAAAAAATATAGGTACCCCCTATATTTAAGGACTGCATTTACTATAACCATGTTGCAAGGATTGTATTTACTATTGGGTGACCTGACACTTATCCATGATACATAAAAAATAAGATTGATATCGTTAATGATCAGTATCACCGATAGTTGGCATGAACAATGATTAATTATATTGTTAAATATCGACATCGCCAATAGTTAAGCATGAACAATGATTAAAGGTATGTCTACATAGGGACATGACCCCATGTAGCATAATCGACGTACGATCATGTCTCTACGTAGACTTAAGCCACATAGGATCACATCTCTACGTAGAAATAACCTTTCAATATATTACTTATATATATATCATCATATGATTGCTCTAGGAAATCATTAATAACAATGTATATGTAATTACCACAACAAGCTTACGATTTCAATAATATCTACAATTATAATAATTGATGATCTTTGTAAATGTTATAGTAAATATTAGTTTGACATAAATTTTGTAAACAAAAAATTAAAGAGTGTAAATGTTAATGCCTCTACTTTGACTATCACACATTCAAATAGATCATGGTAAAATTAGAAATATAGGTACCCCCTATATTTAAGGGTTGTATTTACTATAACCATGTTGCAAGGACTGTATTTACTATCGGGTGACTTGACACTTATCCATGATGTGTAACAAATAACATTGATATTGTTAATGATTAGTATCACCGATAGTTGGCATGAACAATGATTAATGATATTGTTAAATATTGACATCATCGATAGTTAAGCATGAACAATGATTAAAGGTATGTCTACATAGGGACATGACCCTATGTGGCATACGCCACAAATGATCATGTCTCTACGTAGACATAACCTTTTAATATATTACTTACATATATATCATCATATGCTTGCTATGGGAAATGATCAATAATAGTGTATATGTAATTACCACAACAAGCATATGATCTCAATAATCTCTACAATTATAATAATTGATGATCTCTGTAAATGTTATAGTAAATATCAGTCTAAGATAAATTTTTTAAATAGAAAATTAAAGACTGTAAATGTTAATGCCTTTGCATTGACTATCACACACTCAACTAGATCATGCTGAAATAAAAAATATAGGTACCCCCCTATATTTAAGGACTGTATTTACTATAACTGTGTATGATTCATTTAGCATACATGTTTGATAAGAGGCTTCTTTTATCATACATGTTGGATACAAGGCTCTTTCAAATACTTAATGCATTAATATTTGGAGGTAACCTCTAATTTATCCTTGTCTGGGGGTGTAGTAACAACCTCCGCCACCATTTTTACTTGGGAATTCCTACTAGTGGTGAACAAATAATTTTTCTTCTTTCTCTTCTTTGAATTACCAATGTCATTCTCTTCCACAAAAATATGACTTTTTCTTGTATTTATTGAAGAATTATTTGTTTTCAAGCATACAAACATTTTATACTTTGTTCCCTTTAGAGTCGCTAGTGCTTGAAGATTTGACAATGACAAACAATTGTGCCCCCATCCAACCATCCTTGGAAGCTTGTTCCCAAAATATTCTACAAGGTATGTCTTTTCTTGCGTCGATTGATGTTGCACTACATGTTCTAGAGTTGGATAATGCTTATTGCTAGCTACAATCTTATATTTTGGTAGGATATTCTGCCAGGAGATTTCCTTCTGATAGCATGCTAAAGTTTTCCATGTTGAGGTACTTCTTCATCATGCTAGATATACATCTCTCTTAAATCAAAACCATTGTCTTGTCAATTCGTCACTACTTGTTTTCAAACTATGGACATGAGATTTTCTTGTCTCAAACATTAAGTCTTTTAAAGTCTTCTTTTGGGTTGAATTTACCAAGTCACCTCTAAGTTGCTAGAATTTTTAAAAGATTAATAGCCTCCTCTAAAGGTTCTTTTGGGTTGAATTTCCCAATTTGACTATAGAAAGTTGATTGTGACCACCCAACCCTTCTTCATGTTGGAACCTAGTAGTCCTTGTGCTAGAGAAAGTGGCATATAGTGCCTGTACATTGACTATCACACACTCAAATAGATCATGGTGAAGTAAAAAATACAGGTACCCCCCCAACACATCAATGAGCTCTTGGATCGGCTCCATAATGTACAATAATTCACTAAGATTAGCATCAAGTTAGGATATCAAGTTAAGGAATTTGGTGAATATTTGCTTCTGTGAAGGAATTTGGGTTGGGAGGAATTAGGAAAAGAACCAATAGTTTGGTTAACCCTTGATGCACTTCTGATATATTGTTTGTATAATATATATGATATTTTATTTTGATTTACAAACTAGTATATTATCTGATAATCTTTCTTTCTTGCCACAATAGGACTGAGTTTGAGGTGGAAGACTACAATAGCATAAGTATTTCAATTTGGCATACTATACTAAAACATGAACTAGCTTTTCAATTTCTATATATAATTAGGTTTAAGAAGATTTGTGTACTTTCGACATCATTTTTCTTAGTTTGTGAAGGTTATGGACCGAAGTTTCCATGACTCAATTTTTTTCTTGTGAAGTAGGATCATGTCAGATAATCTAAGTGAAGAACAAAATGGGGAGACAATCACTAGATTGTGGTCTAACTTCAAAAGAAAAGGTGATGGAAAATGTTATTGTCCTTGCAAAATTTTTAAGGGCTTAAACATTAGAAGATTTCTCATCAAAATAGCTAAGAGACATTGTAGGGAGAATGGTCACATTGAAGGGGGATTTGATTATCATCCATTGGTAAGTTTTTCATTATATTTTTTTAACAATTAATATACATATGAAATACACTTGATGATGAGATCATTATCAAGGTTTATTTGTGTTCATCATTCTTATATAGGTCAATCTCTCTAGGGCAGTACGTGATATGGACCATGGAGGTGTGAATATGGAAAATATGATTTTGAAAGTGGAGGATCATGGAGGTGTGGATATTAAAGTTGAATATTATGATCCTATATAAGATGACGATCATGTGCCGGATAACACATTTGAAGATGATGGTACTAATACATTGATCCATGACACATTTGGTATTAGTGCAGCTGATGATGATGATCAAGATGATGTTGATGTCATCCATGATATACCTCTACTTGAGAAGGGAGATATGACCCTTTACGAAGGCTCCCAAACAACTCTTCTCTTTGTTATATTGTTGTTGTTGAACTTGAAGGTTATGAATGGTTTATCCAACATAACAATGTCATGTATGCTAAGGTATATCATATATGTCATTATAGTCAATAATGGTTGAAACATGTACCATAAATATTGTTAATATTAACTTATATTTTTTTGCTATAGATTGATAGGTGAGTTTTTGTTACCACCATTCAATATTATCCCTCACTCATACCGAGCATTATATGCCACTATGAAAGATATTGGAATGGAGTATCAAGCAATAGATGCTTGTCCCAATGATCATATTATTTATCATAAAGAACATGAATTTGCAATAGAATGCCCTGAATGTCATACAAGTAGATATTGACTAGATCAAATAACAAAAAAGGTGCCTCACAAGGTTCTTCATTACATCCCCATTGTACCATGTTTGCAAATATTTTTCAGGTGTACTAGCTTGACACAATTTATGGATTTCCATTCACACAATAGGAGTTGAGATGACATTATTTGAATGCCCACAGATGGTTCAACATTTAAGGACATAGAGGAAAAGTGGCCACACTTTATCGAAGAACCTCGAAATCTCAAGCTTTCATTAGTAGCAGATGGTGTCAATCCATTTGGAGAGATGAGATCTTTTTACTCTGTTTGGATTTTTTTTTTGTTATCAACAATAACATTCCTCCATGAATGTCAATAAAGAGGGAGCACATTATGTTGGAAATGATTTTTATAGGTATTTTATCATTTAACAGTTATCTACATGTAATTATAAATCTTGCAGTAAAATGGTCACAACAATTATGTAATGTTGTTGTTCATTCAACTAGGTAAGTACCAAGTTAAAGATATGAATGTATATATTGAGCCTCTTATCGATGAGTTCCTGGAGTTATGGAATGATGTCACTATGTATGACATCTCTAAACCAATAGGACAAAGATAATTTCAACTCCATGCAATGCTTGTATGGACAATACACGATGCCCCAGGGTTAACACATTTTTTTGGTATGTTACAGTGAATTCAAGTTGCACATGATAATTCTAATAATAAAAATTAACATATTTAATCCAATTGTATCATTATCTTGTAGGTCTTCAAACAAAGGGAAAATTTGCATGTCTAGTTTGTGGTCCAAAGATGAAATCTTATCATTCAAAAAGTTTAGGAAAGTAGGTGTTTGATGAGTATAAGAACTTCCTCCATAGAAATCATAAGTATCAAACTACCAAAAAATATCTTTTCAATGGGAAAGAAGAGAATACATCAAAGCCACAAAGAATGACAACTCGCCTATGGAAGTTAGCATATAATAGAATTAATCGTCAAGGTACTACCATTCCACCTAATCGTTTATGTTTGGAATCTATATATTTCTATTAAGTTTTATTTTCTAATTATGTAATTCATGATCATGAAGGTCATCAAGGCAATACTACTGAGCACCTTCCAAAGGGACTAAAAATTTATTCGAGACAATTTAGTAGGTTGTCCTACTATGAACAACTACAAATTGTGCATTTGTTTGATACTGTATACACTTAAAAATGGCTTCATTAATTAATTAAATATTTATTATTTAATTAATATTTATTTCTTCTATTTATTAAGTAAATTATTTAATTTATTTAATAAATTCACTATAGTCTAATTCTATATCCTAAATCTTCTAAATAGTCTATTAAAGTGATTTAATTAAATACACAATCACCTAAATATGACTAAGTCTTCTAATCCACTTCATCCACCTAGTCACTTGACACATCACCTTGGCTAAAATAAATAATTATTATTAATTATTTATTCATATTTATCCTCACCCACACATGTCCTATTCTTAAGGGCTATGTGGCCTCATAAGACTTGGTCTCATGACCACATGTCCTCTCAACAACCAAGTCAAGAGACATTCCCTATTTCTAAGGGCCTTCTCAAGCCACCTCTATGGGTCAAAGGTGACTCATGGGACACTTGTACAAAGATTCCTCATGAGGAAAATGTCTCTCCCCCTTTATCTCTTTGGTCTTTGTGAGACACTTGACATGTGCCTTTCCCTTCCACCTTCTTCTCCTCCATGTCAATATGAGAGGAACATCATCCCTATTCTTCCTCTCACATTCCAACTACATCCTTCTTTCTCTCAACTCCTTCAACCAAGTCAATCCTAGCCCTAGAATCTTCCACCTTTCATTCTCAACCGTAGGATTGTGCCACCTAGGCCTAGATCCTCCAAAAATCTATAAAAGGAGCCTCATTTCCCCTTTGTGGGACAATAAGCAATATGAACTCTCAAGTAATCAAGCAATCAAACAACCAAGCATCCAAGCAATCAAGAAACCAAGCATCCATATTATCATCCCATCATTTGCATAATCAAGTTTTAGTTTTGCATACATTTATCACCAAATCTCCACACTTTGGTAGCATCTTGGGAAAAGGCTTCATTTGGAAATCTGAGAGCTCAACCTCTTCAAGAAATCAAGGCTAGGAGAGCAATGGAGACAAGCTACATGGTAGGTGAAGGTAAAATGTTATTTTAGCTTTATTTTGATTGTATTCTTCATTGTAGTTTTCTTATTAGATAAATTTGTTAGCTTCTTAGTAGTTAATTTATCATTTTAGAATAATATTCAACTAATTTGCATACATTTTTAGTGCTAGAAGGAGGGCCCAACTGGGTTTTTCACTCTTAGTTTTTAGTTTTCTGTGTGTAGGTTTTTCTATAGGTTATTTCTGCGCATTCATTCATGATTTCTATGCATCCGTTCATTTCTGTTGCACATTCATTTTCTGACGCGACAGTTCCTATTTTCATCTGCATTTTTGCTTTCTATTATATTTCCTGCACATTCATTCAACTATTCTGTGCATCCATTCCTTTATGCTATGCATACATAATATCTGTGCATAAATTTCATTTTACTATTCCTTTGTCTCATTCTGCTACACATACATACTTGCTGCGCTTTTATCAAAATTGTCTACACATTGGTTCACTATTTTTGCTCATTTGTTTCCTATAATAGTTTTATTTAGTTTTGCAAAGTTGTTTAAATTTAGCTAATCTTTAACAAGTTTCTGTTCATTCTGGTAGAATCTAGGTTGTTTTGCAGGACTTCATTTTGAAGACCCCATTGTTAAAAATATTTCTAACGGTTTGATTGCAGATTGCTAAGGGGTTTGCAAAATAAACTATAATCTCGTTTGGGCTTAAAATACGACATGTTTTTTCTTTGTGTCTTCTTTAGCATAGATTCAAGTGTCTATCATGTTTTTCTTAATATCATATCTGTAATCCCAAAATTATAACAATGTATCCTCTCCCCTCGCCATTCGTGGACCTTGGGTGTAAGAGAAACTGTTATAATTTTTAGAGGGAGGTCTTTGGTGAGAAAAGAGGTACTCACCCCAAGGAATGACCCAACCAGTAACAGGCTAAAGCCAAGCCCTTCCAAACCAGTATATAAAAAATGCTAGTGTGATTAGTCTCACATTAGACAGGTGTGAATTCGTTGTGCCAACCAAAATCTCCTCCAATACCCCAGTGGTGCGTTAAAGTCCTACTTAATAGAGGTGAAAGCCTTGCTTTGAAAGGATTGGGAGAGCCCCCTTAATTGGGAAAATGACTTGATCACAACCACCTAAACAGATGTCCTTACTAAAAAAATTTGTTTAGTGGCCAAAAACCTTTTATTTGCTGGCTCAAGGGGTCACCCAAGCCCATGAAGACACCCCACATTACTCACGGTTCATAGTAGAGATAGCAGTTCTTTGGGAAGTAATGACCCATTGAATTTGGAACTTGGTGTGCCTGAGAAGTGAGTGCACTATAAGGAGGAGCCCGTGCCTCCAAGTTTCTAGGCTGTCCACTATGGATTTGCGTGGTTGGATTTTATTATCCTAGTGGGGATTCAACAGATATTGTCCTTGATAACCTTAGGATTGTAAGCGTGTTTGTGCATTCATATTAGAATAGATTAGATCCAAATCATATCTGTATTGCGTGTGTGTTTATGCATTTTTACTTTGCCAATAACTAGAAAACATCAGAAAAATTCAAAAATTCCAAATCATCAAGTTGAAATTCATCAAACTATAAGAGTCTGCGCATATATCACAAATTGTTGTGCATTTGATCGAATTTGCTGCGCATCTATTCAAACTGTCTGTGCTTTTGATTGTGCCACTTTGCATCTATCAAGAATTGATGTGCATTCATTTCAAATAACTACACATATATCACACTGTCCTGCGCATTTGTTGCTGTGCATTCACAACAAAGAGCATTTCTATAGACTTTTGAAATTTCAAAATCACTTTTTCAGATACCCATTTTTGTGCTTAGTAAGATTCTAGAAAAATAGTCAAGTTTCATAGATCTCTGATCTTTAGTTTGACCATTTTCATCACTTTTCATCATTTCTTTATCAAGAGTCATCGAACCATTATCTTCTAATCTTCAAAATTATCAATTTAGTGTTGAAACATTAGCATATCTATGAAGTTTTGATCTTTGTGAGTTTACCATGTTAGGATATATCATCCTTAGCCATCAAACTTAGATTATTGTCTCTTGGTACCAATTTTCAATACTTATCCTATCATTTCTACCAATCATTTGTCGTATCTTCTCATCAAAAATCTTTCAGCTCACAAATCAATTTTTTTCTAAAATTTTATGGTTCAAACTTGATCTCAAAAACTCAAACAAATCATTGCTCCAGAATCCCTAGACAAGATGGAAGGAAATAACACAATGAAGAAAATCCTTGGTCTAAAGAGCTTCCTAGGAAAATTACACCTCTCACATTTGATGAAGAACCTATTGATGAAGAACTTAGGGAAGCTACACAAGATCCTAAATTCTTTCAAGTTATGGAAAGGCTCTTAGGCTTGGATAAAGAAATGTATTTCCTCATGCTTGCTCAACAAGGAGCTAAGTTGCCAAGTGATTTTGATATTTCCCATCTTAGAGAACCATCTCACATGAAAAATCATGAAATTCCTAAGGGTTCTCAAGATACTCATGGAGCCAAGGAAACTAATCAACAATCTAATGCTTCTCAAATCAATTAGCAATCCAATGCTTCTCATAGTGATCAACAAAAAAATGTTTTTCAACACAATCAGCAAACCAATGATTCTCAAAATACTCAACAGCATAATGTTTCTCACAATACTCAAGGCAACATGTTATCTATGGATCCCGCCCTACATCAAATCCAAATGCTTCAACAAAAAATCTGTGACATCCAAACTGGATAATCAACTAAGAAGTATTCTTTGGATGATATATGTCCTTATCCTTTTGATAAGAACTTAGCAATGATTCCATTCCCTCCTCATTTTGAGGTACCAAAATTTGACAAATACAAAGGGAATTTAGATCCACAGGACCACATTCGTGAGTTTTGTGCTGCTTGTATTGAAGTCGCTCACAATGACACTTATCTTATGTGACTATTTCCATGAAGTTTAGGAGGACAAGCCATGGAATGGTTCTCCAAACTTTCCCCCGGCATCAGATCTTTCAATGAGCTTATTGACAAATTTGTGACTCATTATTCCTATAACATCAAACATGAAGTCACTATGCTTGATCTTTGTAATACACGTCAAAAGAATGGAGAACCCTTCCTTACTTTTTTGCAAAGATGGCACTAATTGTTTTTCAAATATCCATGAATGATCCCCGAACAAGAAAAGATGGGTATTTTTGTGCATAACCTTACACCAGAAATGAGTTATAGGTTACAATTGCAATGTCCACCAAAATTTAATAAGCTCAGAAAATGGTGTCAAGATTGAGGAAGCCATGGTCTGAAAAGGTGAGATAAAACTTTATTCCAAAGACAATGCTGGATCCTCAAATTCAAATTCCAACAATTATAATTCCAACAATGACAAATCAAAATTTTGGAATAAGAACAAAAACATTGTTAATGATGGAATTATGGATAATTGTAATGTCCAACCAACAAAACCTCTTCTAAATCTTGCAAGTACGACCAACACTACTCAAGCTACCTACAACAATCAATCATCCAATCAAAATATCAACAAGGATTCATCTAAACCAAGATTTCCTTTCATGTCACCTCGAAGAAACTTTACTCCTTTGGGGGAATCTCTCGAATCAGCATTACGAAAGTTAATCACCAAGAAACTCATCACGCTTCCTGAAACGAAAGATTATAAACCTAGAGTTAAGCCTTCTTGGTGGAATGAAAATGATTATTGCTAATTCCACAGAGGAAAAGGACATAAAACCAATGAATGTCAAAGGCTCAAAAATGTGATCCAAGACTTAATTGAAAGTAGTGAAAATGGTGTTGATGGACATGTCTCAAATGAATCACATATGGCCTTCAAAGATCCACTTCCTGAGAATGAAAAGGGAAGCTCTTCCAACAATAAGGGTGACACTCAAGCTAATTATAATAACACACCTTATAGATATGTTGGTAATATTTCTAAATGTCATCCCTCGAAGTACTATGCCAATGTCATTACCATCAAGGATAAAATAGAGAGTCAACCAACCCATGTTACTACTTGTGCTCAAGCTAAAGTCACTCTTCAAGGAGTCCAGTCTAAACCAAGTACCTCTCAAAAAAAATCCGTTTATGTCCTGAAGTCCATACCAAATACTTCCAACCAGTACAACCTTTTGGAACAACTCAAGAAAAAACCTGCCCAGATATCCATCTTAGAGCTTTTGCGTCTGTCTCCATCTCACAAAGATATCCTTGAAAAAGCTCTCTTAGAGACTCAAGTCCCCACAACTCTAGATCATGATCAATTTCAAGCTATGGTGGGCCATTTAACAACCCCACATTAACTATCCTTCACTAAAAATAATGATTTAGCTATTACCCAACCTCATAATGCTCCCCTACATATCGAAGTCCTTGTACAGAGTCACAAGATTAAAAGAGTACTAATAGATGGGGGAGCTATTTTGAATATCTGCAGGTTAAAGCTAGTCCTTGCATTGGGGTTTTCTAAGAATGCTGTTGATCCCAAAAAGAAAATCACAATAAAGGCTTATGATGAAGAAGAGAGATCATCCAAGGGGTCTGTTGTTCTTCCAATTAGAGTTGGGCCTATTGTCAAAGATGTGTCTTGTCAAGTTCTTGACATTGATCTTGCTTATAATATCCTCTTGGGAAGACCATGGATTCATTCCATGCAAGCTGTACCATCAACTTATCACCAATGTTTAAAATTCCCTCATAATGGCTAGGAGATCACTATCAAAGGAGATTCTAATCCTTTTCAATATTGTAACAATGTGAAGATCTCTGATTCTTTGGTTCCTTATAATCATACTGGATCTCCTCTCACTATACCCATTGATCCTAGTAATGTAGCATCAACTTCTAAATCAAGTGGGATCAAAATAGACATCAAAGAAAGTAGTATGGGAGAATACACTTTAGGTCAGGATCTTTGTATCACAGAGTTACCTTTATCTCCTCGATCATATGGTAGATCTTTAATCACTAAATGACATTCATAACCCCCTTTAGCACTTGTTTATAACACATTTATAAGTGGGGGCACAATATCTAAAGAAGCAGCTAAGCGTAATGCCAATCATTGGCTCAAGACATAGAAGCATGAAGAGGATATCAAACATGAAAATATATCACCTAATGTCTATGGTAAAGGGTATACTTTGTTACAAAAGATGGGATACCAAGGTGCTAGACCTATAGGGTTACAGAGAGATGATGTTATCAAGCCAATTTTGCAAAATCCAAATTATCAAAGAGACACCATAGGATTAGGGTATAAAGGAGAAGGACCAAAGGAACCAAAGGGAAAAGAAAAGATCACACCTTTTCATGAGATATCCAATGCTCCCGAGGAGATAGGAGTTGATGTTGTTCATCAATATAGTAACAATTACCATGAGGGAGAGAGTTCAATGACTGACTCACTAGAATTGGTCCCATGTAATACCACTCTTGATGATCATGAGGGAAGTGAGCATTATCATGCGATAGAAGATTCAAATGAGAGTATGGAAATAGACCTGGCTGATACAATCATAAACCTTGATAATTTTTCCATCAATACCATCTCTGCCTTTGAAATCGATCCAAATGATCCAATGCCCCTTGTTCGTCCTGACCTTATTGATTGGGATTCTCCTACAGAAGACTGTCAATGATGCTGGCCATGACTAGCATCTCCAACTGAATCCAGCCTTATGGGCTTACCACACCTCCATTTGTACTCCCACTAGAGCCACCCCATATTCCCTTGTCTATGGATCTAAAGTAGTCCTGCCCCTCGAGGTTGAGTTTCCTTCACTTCGTGTCACTCTTAAAGATTTGATTCCTGATGAAGAATATAGAGTTGAATGCCTGACTGAACTAGAACTATTGGATGAACATCGTCAGCAAGCTTATGATCATTTGAGAGTCTATCAGCCATGCCTATCCTGTCAGTATAAAAACAAGGTCAAGATCAGAGACTTTTAGTTGGGTGACTTGGTCCTTTGAGAAAATCCCAAGAATCAACAGCACCATGAAAAGAAGGGCAAGTTTGAACCCAATTGGTTAGGTCCTTTTGTGATTACATCAGTCTATGGTTCTGGGGCTTATCAGTTGTCTATGCTAGAGGGAGATCCCTTGGATGAACCTCTTAATAGCATACATCTCAAGAATTTCTATCCCTGAAATCCCAATGCAAGGGGCATGTATATAGATCAAAAAGCAAGAAAAAAAAAAAAGTAAAAATATCAAAAATACAAAAAACAAAAATCAAATCAAGAGAAAACTACAATAAAAGCATATGGTGAAAACCTAGAAACAGGCACTATGTGTGACAAGTTAGCTCCTCTATCTATTAAGATTCTTCTAGTGTGTCCGATCATTGTCTATATTCGCCAATAAACTGGCTAATCAGTCCTTGTCCCCGCCATGTATATATCATAATAAAATGGCCAGTTCGTACACCATCCATTGTATCTACCCATAATAAAACCCCATCATAGCTTAATCTTTTGTCATGATCTTCATCCTAGTCTTGTTCTGTCCTTCTTCATCCATAATAAGTCAGTCCATCACTTAGCTGGGGGCATGTCCTCGACCTAGTTTGGGAAGTGGATCCATGATAGTTGTGACTCTTAGAGGACAGAATGGAGTATTTTCACTAGGCAAGAAAACACAATCAAACATTCTTTCACAATGGCATCTTCATGCTGAAACAACATCTATGATTTATCCTTCGAAACGTGACCGCTTATCTATACATCTTGACTATACATCATCAATTGATCTGGTCAACAAATCTTAAATCTATCTTTTGGCAAAAGAAATGTATATTCATGGTAGGCATGTTAGAATGGTTTGTTGTTAATTATGCATTCATATTTGGATTTCATTGTTATCATGTTTCCTACGCTATTCCGGGATATTTTTGACATGAGTTTGAAACTCCCATATATCATTGATTAGAATAGCTAGGATGGGGCATGGTATTTTCTTTGATTGCTATTTGTGGGGTATTTTTTGATGAAATCGAAGGAACACGTAAATTGGGGTGTCTGTGTGTAAAAGCCTTCATCCATTTCATAGTATTGACAACATACAAATCATGTTGCTCTGTTGATGCTATTTATGGTGATACACCATAGCATACCTTGACTCCAAATATTTGTTCCCCAATGGAGGGGAAAATATTCCTTGTCTATTACGTAAATGACACTCAGGTCATCTTGGTTCAATTATACCCAGATGCTTGTCAAGTTTTCAATATTAAACTCTATGCAAGAAGTGCTCAGGTCATCTTGGTTTAATTATACCAGGATTCTTGCATTTTCTTGCAAAATAATGTGCTCAATGATGAAAATCAAATTCCAGTTATTATGAAGTTCTAAGATGTTACATGAAGTTGTGGAGATCCTCATTTCCTATTCCATTTTGCATTGCATTTTTACCATTTCATGAATTACATGTCAGTGCTCCTTTTATAAGGTTTTGTGGGTTATCTTTCACATTAGGTTCTTTGTTTCTCCTAAGTCCATTCTTCTTGTGTCAAACACATTGTTATTTCAGTTGAGGATATTTGGACAAACAAAAATATTTTTCCCTTAATCATTTTACGACATGCATAATTATTATTAGGTGTGTTCATTAGTTATTTTTTATGGTTATCATTTCATCTCATTTCATTTTATCATGTTGTCAATCATCTTAGGTACATTTTCCTTTATTACATTAGATATCATTTGCATTACAATATCATTTATTATTCATTACATGTCTTTTATCATCATGCATTTATTGTCTATTCCATCATTCATTTAGTATCCATTCATTATACATTATTTGCCTTTACATCATTACATTGATAATCATATTGCATAACATTTAGTCATCACATAGTATAGCATTTGTCAAACATCATTTAAGACATGCCTTTTATGTTAGAAAATAAATCATTTTGCATACTAAGCTATACATTCTATGCATATAAATGTAAATCATCACATCCTACATATGTCAGTACACACATGTCTCAAACATCATAGCAAATCATGGTAGAACTACATCCATCATATAGAATCAATCAAATAAAGTCCATAAACACAAATAAAACTATCCAAATGTCCAATGATATATACCCATAACAATGTGTCCAAAGTCTATGTATATCAAGTCAATAACATAATGAAGTACAATGATATAATGATAGTATGATCCAAAACTATGTATACAAGTGGTATCTATGACCCACTGCCTCTAGACTCTATCTGTCACTGTCTACATGATGCAATAAGGCCTTGTGCTACTAAACCACCTACTCTTGAAGATCCACCCTAATCTCCTGAACCTATGGGTGCTCTAGGAGGATGTGATGATACCCCTCCACTGCTAGCTGGTGCCTGTCACTCATATGCTGCTGACCTGATGCCCATTGAGCTCTCTTTGTAACTCCTGATCCACTGATCTCTCGGGACTGCCTATCTATATGCCTCTCACTAGTAGGATATCTCCTTCCTAGCTCATATCATGGCTCTCAGGCTATCTCCATGAGGACCTAGGTCCTCTATCCTCTATAGCTCATCCAGTAACATCTCTGACTCCCCGAGTCTCTCAATCGCTGCATCCCACTCATGTCTAAGGACATCCATCTGGCACTCTAATCTCTCAATGTGCCTCTCTAAACCTGGAACATGGTCTGCCTATACCTGTGTAACTACTAGTCTGACTAGAAGTGTGTCAATATCTGGCTCCTCCTCCTTAGTAGCATCACTCTGCAAATAGGGATCCTGTCCCCTGATATCCATGTCTGCCTGCTCATCCTGTACCTATACATTCGACATCTTAGTGTCAAGATCATCCTGTCTATCATCCTAAACCTAACCACCCTATACGACACTAACCTTGGCTAATAAAACATCTACCTCATCCTCCCCCTACACCTGTACCTGTACCAGTGGCACCTATGCCTGTCCCTATGCAGCTGCTCCCTGTACTGTAGCAGCTAATATCTATACCTACAAGACTGGTACCTATAAGTGAGATCCTACAGCTGGCTATGCTAGCTATGCTGGAGGCTATCTACATCTCTGTCTAACACCACCTCCTCTCATCCATGGTCCTGCCCCTCTCCCTCCATCTCCACCACCATCTCCACCATCTCCACCATCTCCATCTCCTCCTCCATCTCCACCTCCTCTACCCCATCCTCTTCAATCTTTTCCTCTGAATCTCCCCCAACATCTATCTATGGGATCTCTCTTTGGAGGTCTAGCTGCAGGATCTGTAATCCGCGGTATAGGAAAGTCTCTCAAAAAATGCTCTAAATTAGTAGTCATCCCAGGATCAACAACTGTCTGCCTCATCGACCATGCCTGGAATGGTGTATCCAAAAATTCCTATCAAGAAACTTCAATTGATGCCATGGGTCCCCAATCTCATCTCTCTTGATGTGTGCGAGAAAACTCAGTAACTCCCTGGGGCATGCCCTGGATCCTGCCAAACTGGCGCAGAACCTAGCTGACTAGTTATCTCTCAATAATAAAGGACATCCACCCTATCAACCACCGTGACTTAAAATAATACCCAAACTCCTACTCATCATCCCATGGCTCACACCCTAGGTAGGGTCTCCATGTCACTATGTCCAATGTATCAAAAGTGTATTGCCAAAACTCTAAATGTCCCAGTTTTACCTAAGACAAAATTGAGGAGTATAAATGAATATAGGGCTTCCCTGCAGCCTAGAATCTAATAGCCACTAGTCTAGTAACTGCAATATGCTCCCATGCCCACACATGGAGCAGTGTTACACCTATTGATAATGATGCACCCCTATGGTACACCACCTAATGCAGATCATGATAGAGATGCGCTAATAAACACACCCCCAAGAAAATCGAGTCCCCCCCAACATCCACTGTGATGTGTGGCCCCATCCAACTACAAATCCATGTGACCTTTGATCAGGGCATATGAATCCCCCAATCGCACCTACTAGAACCACTAGAAGTGGGTCATACAAATCAACCATATCCTCCTAGCTAATCTCCCCATCCTTAATGTCATCATCTCCAAAAATCTCTCTACATTCTACAACTCCACTGTGCCGATCATACTGAACTAACTCTCCAGTGATAGGAAGTTGGAGGATGCGATATACATCCTCTAGTGTAACTATCATCTCCCCTATTGGAAGATGGAAGGTAATCATCTCAGAGTGCCATCTCACTGCTAACGCAGTCATCATACTCAGATTTTCCTGAATCTCAGGCATGTAAATCACATAATATAATCCTAATGCTCTAATCAATAGTCTGTCAGTCTCTGACAGTGCTGGTCTCAAGTTCTATGTGATGGGATATCTCTCCCATGACATCAGAACATCTGTGATCTCCTCCTATTCAAGTCAACAACAATCAACCTATCATATTTTGATAAACTGATCTATCAATCTATCTATCCTATCCTATCAATTTCAAACATGTTTTATCACATGTTTCAATAGATCATTTTATCAATTATCTATTCAAGATTGGTTAACTAGCGAACATGCTACAATGTTGCCACATCTTGATCAAATCGATCAAAATCAATCACCGATAGATCACATCGGCTTATCGACATCAAGTTTGACCTAATTGACTATCCACTTTAACCATATTCTGCCACCTAAAATACATGCACAACATTGACACTTGCATGCACAATTTTATTTCACATTTGCGCAGGTTTTCACCTATGCGCAGTTTTCCTCCACATTTGTGCAATATTTTTAAATATTTGCGTCACTTTTTACATTTGCATCATTTTGTTACACATTTGCACAACATTTCATCACAAATGCCCATAAAGTATGTATGCACGCTTTTATTGTGTACTTGCGCAACACTAATATTTGTCTAGTATGAATGCGCAAAAAATTTGAATTTCTGCGCAAATGTGGAAAGTTGCTGTGCATTGGTGCCCTGCAACTGTGCATTCATACTCTGCCTAGAAAACTAAAAGTTTTCTAATCTAATCTACAATTTTATCTACCCTAAACATGCTACAAATCTAATCTAACATGCATCAAATCATGAAATCACAAAGCAGGATCAAGTCACCTACCAGTTCACCCGAATCAGGTGGTCGCTGGAAGTGTCTGACTCTCTTGAAGTAATGATCTAACAGTGCAAATGACATCCTGACAGCTCTACTCTCTTCTCTCTCACGCTCTGATCTCCAAATGACAAGTGTGCACAATGAGCCTATTGTGGATCCTTTAGCTCTATTTATAGCCCATGGACCCGATGTGCTTGGTGTGTGGAGTCTAATACCATTCTTTCATGAGATTGATTGTAAAACTTAAAAATAAAAAAAAATAAAAATCTTTTTCATCAATCAATCTCTCGAGGGGGCATGCATAGGTCGTCTGAGACATTGTCTGGGGCAAAAATGCTTGATTTTTCTTTGAAACAATGTGACTAGCACATTATTTCAAAGAGGGGCAAAATTTATACACTTAAAAATGGCTTCATTAATTAATTAAATATTTATTATTTAATTAATATTTATTTCTTCTATTTATTAAGTAAATTATTTAATTTATTTAATAAATTCACTATAGTCTAATTCTATATCCTAAGTCTTCTAAATAGTCTATTAAAGTGATTTAATTAAATACACAATCACCTAAATATGACTAAGTCTTCTAATCCACTTCATCCACCTAGTCACTTGACACATCACCTTGGCTAAAATAAATAATTATTATTAATTATTTATTCATATTTATCCTCAACCACACATGTCCTATTCTTAAGGGCTATGTGGCCTCATAAGACTTGGTCTCATGACCACATGTCCTCTCAACAACCAAGTCAAGAGACATTCCCTATTTCTAAGGGCCTTCTCAAGCCACCTCTATGGGTCAAAGGTGACTCATGGGACACTTGTACAAAGATTCCTCATGAGGAAAATGTCTCTCCCCCTTTATCTCTTTGGTCTTTGTGAGACACTTGACATGTGCCTTTCCCTTCCACCTTCTTCTCCTCCATGTCAATATGAGAGGAACATCATCCCTATTCTTCCTCTCACATTTCAACTACATCCTTCTTTCTCTCAACTCCTTCAACCAAGTCAATCCTAGCCCTAGAATCTTCCACCTTTCATTCTCAACCATAGGATTGTGCCACCTAGGCCTAGATCCTCCAAAAATCTATAAAATGAACCTCATTTCCCCTTTGTGGGATAATAAGCAATAGGAATTCTCAAGTAATCAAGCAATCAAACAACCAAGCATCCAAGCAATCAAGAAACCAAGCATCCATATTATCATCCCATCATTTGCATAATCAAGTTTTAGTTTTGCATACATTTATCACCAAATCTCCACACTTTGGTAGCATCTTGGAAAAAGGCTTCATTTGGAAATCTAAGAACTCAACCTCTTCAAGAAATCAAGGCTAGGAGAGCAATGGAGACAAGCTACATGGTAGGTGAAGGTAAAATATTATTTTAGCTTCATTTTGATTGTATTCTTCATTGTAGTTTACTTATTAGATAGATTTGTTAGCTTCTTAGTAGTTAATTTATCATTTTAGAATAATATTCAACTAATTTGCATATAGATACCATGCATATTGGAAAGAATGTAATGGAGACATTGTGGAAAATATTGGATGGAAGGTGTGACAAATGAAAAATTATCAAAATTTGTAGTGATATTCATGAATCCAACATGCAATGAAATTTTTTGTTAAATCAAATAGAAATGGAGGCTAGATTAATATAAGTGCACTCCCTTGTTTATTAACAGAGCAACAAAGTGATGCCATAAAAGAAGTCATATGAAAAGTTCAATTTTCCAAAGGATTTTCTGCCAACATAAGCAAGCTCATATCAAAAAAGTGAATTTGGGCCAGGGTTGAAAATGCATGATTGACATACCTTCATCAAGGTAAGTCATGTTCTTTTGTATTTACAATATATTTGTAAACTACTGTACTTTTCATTTTATTATGTGAGAAAAGAATAACATGATTAGTTTATAATTGTTGTAGTATGTGCTACCCCTATCTCTCCTAGAGAATTTAGACAATAACATCAAACAAGTGATATATGATCTTGGAAAATACATGAGGTAAGCAGTGATATTTGTTTAATTTGTTATATATACTTATTATATTCATAATTTTTTTCTTGTTATGTAATATATTGTAAAGTCTTGTATTTGTATATTTTTATGTCTTGAATGTATTGTAGGTGATTTTTATCTAAAGAAATCCATAAAGAAGATATAAAATATTGGAAGAGAATAATTCCTCATCTAATGTGTGAAATAAAAAAGTGTCCACCTTCAAATTTTTTCAATGCACAAGAACACTACCTCATACACCAAGTCGAGGAGATTGAATTGTGTGGACATGTACACACTTGGTCAATGTGCTTTGGTTTGAAAAAGAGAATGTCTTGAGGGTTCTATAGTGGATGGATATATGGTATACTAGACTATGGTGTGCGCTACTGAATATCTTCCTAAGCTTGCAATAAAGATCCATATAGATCACTTTTGGGATCTCAACACCATTAGAAAATTTGAAGGGGAGTACTTGGTGGGGAAAGGTAAATTGAGGAAAGTGAGAGGTAATAAATTATAATATTATATTGTAGTTAATTCATTCTTAATTTTCAAAATTAATCTTTTGTAAGTCATTTATTTATTTTTTGTACAATTGCTTGAGAGTGGGATGCAATACATTTGTATATTGTAAACAATCAAGATCAAACGATGATATGGATTGAATAATGTCATAATTTTGGTCACACATTAACATGGGAATCTGTATCCTCATTGGTTAAAGAAGCTCATCGCAATGGAGATTCAAATGTTATGAAAAGGGAAATAGATTTAGCATATGGCTTAAGAGATTTTTAGGTACGTATAAATTTGTTAATCACCTGTACATTTATCAACTCCTGATGAAATAATCTTTACATGTTTGACATATTATTGCAAGTCAAACACCACAAGGCTATGTTTTGTAATGGTTATAAATTTCACATCAAAAAGTTGGATGACACAAAAAAAACTTGTGATTCTGGGATAAGTGCAGTCTTTTAGGTGACTAATATTTCATCTAGAAATGACTTACATCTTCAAAAATCTCAAAATTGATACTATGACATTTTGGATGATATACTTGAGTGTGACTTTAATTCCTTTAGATTAGTTCTCTTCATCGTCACATGGTACATGCTATGACTTAATCAAAATGATCTTGATAGAACTATTATTGAACATAAAAATAGATTTTCAAGGATTAATATAAGGTGGTTTGAGAAAGTTGGGGATGAACCCTATGTTTGTCCAAGCCAATGTGAGTAGGTATTTTACTCAGAGGCTCCACATAAATTGGGTTGGTCATTTGTTGTTAGACATGATCTAAGAGGAAGGCAGATAAGGTATAAAGTGATGGAAGAAGAAGATTCTAAACAAGTAGAAGATGATGTAGATGATAATCACAATCAATAGTTATTCGATGATGTTCCTAATGCAAATTTTGTTAAAGAAGAAGAAGAAGATGATGATGCTATTGATCATGATGATGATGATGATGCTGATTTTGTTGATGACGATGATGTAATGAATTAAAAAAAAATGATTATTTGTTGATTATTGGTTGGTTATGTGGTGATGTGTTCACCAACATGTAAATAATATCTTTTACATATAGAAGAATTGGGGAAGGTAATATTCTCTTCTTAACCCCAAATTTCCAAAGGAAAGATCCAAATTGATTAACCACAAGAAAATGGTCAATGCATAAATGAATCAATCAATTAGTAATAAGAAGAAAGAAGAAAACCTTACATTCCATTTTGAAAGAGAGTGTTAAAATATTAATTGAAATGAATTGAAGACAAATACTAACTTCAAAGTATAGAAAATCTAGAAATTGTTGTTTTTTGGTGTCTATACTGAGTTTCTAGAAATTTTACAATTAGATTTGGAACAGAAACATAAAGATAGAGAAAAATCATAAATATTTTTCTTGTTTGAGCTAGGTTGACCTTGACCCAAATAAGGGGGTGCAATTATTTCCCTTTATGTCAACCTTGACCTACACTGTTCTAATGAAAATTCTATTCACGGATCCCAAAAGTTTGCTAAAAAGAGTATCCAAATCTATTATATAATTCATCATTCTGCACCTGCACCTGTAAGAAAAATGGTTTTGTTATTTGGATGAGGGGTTTGCCTTGGTCAAACCCCAGTTTTGGAATTAACCTTGTAATAGAATTGAAATTGTAGTAATAAACAAAGTAAATAGAACAATTCACCTTGCTTATGTTAAAACCCTTATGGAAGATTTGAATCCTTGAATCCACAAGTATGGATGCTCCAAATAGATGTAGAATTGTAGGATGTCTCAAATCAACTGCATTTAGATCTTCAACACCAATCTTGAATGGATCTTAGAATAGGAAGAAGCTTGAATGGATATGGATGGAGAAATCTTCAACAAAAGGGCTCCATAGAGCTTGAATCCTTTAATGGCTACCAATGGATCTCCTTGATGAATTGAAACTTGAATTATTTAATTCTCACTTTGATAAATTATGCATAGATGATCCTTCATTTTCTTTCCTTCCCCTTTTCCCCTTTTTTTCCTTTTTTAAAATGAGAGGAGAAGGCTTCCTTATATACTAGTCTAGGACACCAACTTCTAGAGAGGCCAACATATGAGAAATAAATTCTCATTAGGCTCATACCCTTAGAAGTGGACATATATTAAATGTCTTTTGAGAGTCACCATTTCAAAGCCTGAAGCAGTCAACTTGGAAGCGGGAAAGAATTCTTTCCAAATCCTGACATCTAGAAATCTTTGGAATTTGAAATTTAGACCCTTGGTCAGGGTCGGGGTCAATCTTAACCTAGGTTAGGATCGAGGTTGACCTTGACCCTAAGGTCAAGAACTTCAAAATATTAGAGAAAGATACTAGAAATAGGTAGGAAAAAAGTGGAAAATAGGACAGGATAGGGAAAAACTAGATCCAAGTCAAAGACCCATTCAAGACATTTGACATGACCCAAAACTACTTACTTGGAGGGATAAAACAATCTTAAATAGAAGTGATTCCATTTTCTAATGATACATTTATCCCCCATTTTAGTAAGAGTATGGACTCGATGCAAACTCTTGGTAAAGGAGATCACAAACAAAAAAAAAAATCTTATTGAAATCAAAGGGACAAAGCAATCCTCAAGCCCCTAGGGATTCAAGTCTTTGTCAACCCGAAGATTACAATAATAGAGACATCACTAAAAAAAAGAGAGAAGACGGTGTGATTACCTTGCCCAATGAGAACCTATGTCCCATTATGAATCACACAAGGAAAAAATGTAATTGGAAAGATGGAGTTGAATCGCCTAGTGAATGTGGCTACTCACTAGTCAACCCATCAAGGATTCACCCTTAGGAATATTCTATTCCAAAAGAGAAAAGACAAAACAAGAGAGATCTGGTCTTAAGGACACCTTCCAACCTTAAGGGAACAAAATGTTGTAAATTGAAACTAGAGGGATCAAGAGATCCTATAAGGTAAAAATCCATGCTTTAAGGATTAGTCTCTAATCCATAAAGAGGGGAAAAAAAGTTTGAAAAATATTTTGGAAGTGTGTGTGTGCAAAAAGTGAGAAGAGCGTATGCCCCCACATTAAAGTCATTGCTAACACTTTAACTAGAGAAATGGCTTGAACATAAACATAAAAAACTCTACTGATTACGTTTCCACTACGAGATGCCCCCAAATGAAGATAAATCAAGGGAAATACCACATAAACATACATAGAACATAGATGGGATCTATATATATATATATATATATATATATATATATATATACATATATATATTTATATATATATACATATATATATATATATATACATATATATATATATATATATATACATATATATATATATATATACATATATGTATATATATATATATGTATATATATATATATGTATATATATATATATATATATATGTATATATATATATATATATATATATATATATATATATACACATACATACATACATATATAGATATACATATATATATAGATATGTGTGTGTGTGTGTGTGTGTGTGTGTGTATGATATTATTGCAAAAAAATTGACATCATTCCCCAAAGAAAGTAGAACTACAATCATAATGGAGCAAAGAAAATGTAAGAGTTATGAAGAAGAGTCTTTTTAGACCACAACATGGAGATAAAAAATAATTAGTACTACCAAGTCACAAATCCAAGTGGACTACACAAGGAAAATATTTATGAACAATAGCACAGATAAAACATAACATGAAAACAACATATAGAAGAATAGAGATACATATAGAGGAATAATACAAGAGGTTCAACTCCTTTATCACCTTGTACCAAAAAAGTAACAAGGGTCATATAAAAGAATGTAAAAAACATTTAGCAAACACATTACGGGAGAAACATAATACAACAAGAAAACACACAAAAAATATACCATGGAGGAAAAGCCAATCAAGTGCATTGCCTACTTTCCCCATCTCGGTCTATATCATTTAGGGAAGGTGGGAAAACTGCAAGAGGGACTATATCTAACATAGTAGGAATAATAGCCAGTTCCAAACAAGGATCCTTTTGAGAATCATGATGTTCGATACTAGGTGTAATTATTAATTGTGTTGAAAGAATATTAGGTAAATCAATGTCAATTTCAATAGTCTCATATTCATTATTAGCATTATTAGGATCATCAAGAGTAATTGAAATAGAATCTAAGATACAAATAGAATCATTATAATCATTCATCTTAACATCATTATTAACATTAACTTCTTCCAACATAGTAGGCATAGGATGGTCAAAAGAAGGTAAAGAAATTTGAAGAATAGAGGCACGAGCCTTAGCTTGAGCTCGATGCTTCTTATGACATTTATTGGTAGATCGATTACATTTTGTCCTATTTGAAATATGTTGAGAACTAGGAGGAACAACCACCGGTTCTTTCATAGGTTCTATAGGAGGATTAGTAGGATTTTTAGTAAGCTAAAAAGAAACACTAGGAACTTGATTAATAGAACTAGAAGCAATGGATAAAGTAGGTATGGAAGGTGTAGGCAAAATACCATGGTTAAGATCCAGCTGAGGCATGCTTAACTCAACAATCTTGCAATGTTTATAGGCTTGATATGAGAGAAAAAGGTTATCAGGTTAAGAACAACATGAATTAGGTAATGAAGGCCAAAATAAGTCAAGGGTAGCATAATCCCTAGGCCTAGAAGGTTGATATACACTATGATTAATTGTTTTCACTTCTTCATTAGGAATGAATTTAATACACTTATGGATAGGAGAAGCAATGACATGCATGGAATTCAACCAAGGAAAACCAAGCTTAACTTGAAACTGATCAGAAGTAGGGATAACAACAAACATAGTATCCACAAATTTACAACAAATTTCAATAAGAAAGTTAATAGAAGCAAATGATGGATAGAAAAAACTATTACAAGTTTGGTTCCACACATTATATGTATCATAACAATCACATTGTAAGTTATTCATAAAACGGTTTTCTTTAGTAATGACATTGACTAAGCATGTAGGATAAGCAAGACAACCACACATAGGTGTCTTAGAAATCCTAGCATAAATGTAGCGGGGACTATTGGGAGATTTAATAGTATCAGAATCATCAAAGGTGATCAAGAGTTCCCTAGGTCTTTTACTCTTAGGTTTTTTTTGAGGTTTAGGTTGAGGTTGAGGTTGAGGTGCAACTTGAAGTTGAGGTTGAGATTGAGGCTGGGGTGGAGATACAAGTTGAGACAAAACAACATGCTCCACATGGTTAACAATATGATTGAGATCATCCATCTTTGAATCATAAATAATATCCACAGAAGATGGCTGAATAATGGTATTAGTATCATGTGTAGGCAAAGGATTCGTATAGATTTGGAGGTTTTGATTAGGAGGAGAGATAGATTTGTTCCACTACCATCAAAATTATCAACAGATAAAGCATTAGAATCAATTAAGTCTTGAACCTTATGTTTTAAAGAATAACACTTCTTAGTATCATGGCCATTCTGATGATGGTATTGACAAAGGGATTTGGGATCAAAGGATTTGGATGCCATCATAGTAGGTAAAAGATGTTTAATAGGAGGCAAAGTAATCATATTAGCATTCAAAAATTTACTCATAATAGAATGTAAAGATTTAGAAAGAGTAGTAAATGTACAATTTAGATGAAAAGAAGTGGATACAAAAGTGGCATTGTTGAATGCAACAACAACTTGATCAGCAACTACATTTTCTTTCTTATTTATCTTGACATAGTTGCTAGGTTTTTGAAACTTCATGAGATTAGGAGAAACATCACTCTTATCAACTAGAACATGAGCCATTGGAGTGTTTCTCTCAAATTGAATCACTTGTAATTGATAATGATGAAGCATTGCACAAAGTTATTGAAAAGAGGTAAATTTAGTAAGAAAAATCTTATCTCAAATATCCTTTTGTAAATTTGAAATAAACATATGTTGAATATCAATATTAGGAACATGATAAGGAATTTGAGCATACAAATGCTTAAATCTACCAATAAATTTAGCCAATTTTTCTTTAGTATTTTGTTTACAATGCATAAAATTAGTTAAGGACACTTGCAGACTAATGTTATTTTGGAATTGTTCGATAAAGGCATTAGCAAGTTTTGTAAAAGAATCAATAGAATAAGGAGACAAGGAACAATACCATTGCAAGGCCTTATCACAAAAAGTTATAGCAAACAACTTGGATAAAATCCTATGGTCATGAGCATAGTAACTACAAAGGATTTGAAATGTTTTAACATGAGTGACATGGTCTCCCTTACCATTGTAATTCTCAAGATGAGGCATATTAGCTTGCTAAGGAATAGGAGCACAAATAATGTCTAGGGATAAAGGACTACCCATGTCACATGTAGGAGTACTAAACTTGGATTGAGTTAAGGACGCAAGTTTTTGTTGTAAAGAGGACATAGTTTGAGCCAAACTAATGATTGTGGAATCATTAGAAGAGATATGAGACATAGAAACATTAGAAACAATAGGGAAAGTGTAGGAAGCAACATGAATAGAAGACACAACTGATGGAACTCTTGGAACCATAGTTAGAAGAGGGTTGGAATAGGTAAAATGAACACATTGGTAAGAAGGTTGTGAGGTAGGTAGAGACACTGGTGGAACACTCACAGGAAGAGATGTAGTCACTAAAGAAGGAGTATAAGTAGGAATGCTAGGTAAAGGAAGGGAAGAAGGTTCAACACTAGTGATAGGAGGAGTGAATCCTAGATCTTGAGCTTCTTGAGCTAAATGTTTGATATTTAAATGTACAAGATGAGTGATATCACACAAGAGATTAAAACCTTGATCACTATCATGAAGAACTTTCTTAAGAGCCTCTATATCTTGAAGAGATTCTTGATTATGATTTTCTTGAATAAATTTCCCATTTTATCAAGTTTAGTTGAAAGTTTTTGGACTTGTTTAGGAGGAACTCTTAAAGCATCATCCTCATCATGAGATGAGTGAGAAGAGTTATGCTCCATAGTAGGATTGGAATAACGAGTGATCAAATTGTTATTTGGGATCCTAAGGAAAGGAGAGGAAGACTCAGGATCAAAGGAACCCATAAGTCTATGACTTCTTCTAACTAGGATATTATAATTAGGACTAGAGATAGTAAATCTCATACATCTATGCAATGCAAATGAACTAAATTAAGAAAACACAAGGCATGAAAAAAATAAATGTTTTTGTATTTTTTCTTTATATGATTTTTTTGTTTTATTTTTGAAATGTAAATGCAATAACATACAAGAATGCTAATCTAATATACATGCAATATCTAACATGAAATGTCAATCTAACACCACAAAAGAAAGAGTTTTCATAAGAGGGTTCACCAAAATGTAAAGAATTAAAAAAAATGATTATTTGCTGATGATTGGTTGGTTATGTTGTGATGTGTTCACCAACATGTAAATAATATCCTTTACATATAGAATAATTGGGGAAGGTAATATTCTCTTCTTAACCCCAAATTATCAAAGGAAAGATCTAAATTAATTAACCACAAGAAAATGGTGAATGCATAAATGAATCAATCGATTAGTAATAAGAAGAAAGAGGAAAACCTTACATTCTATTTTGGAAGAGAGTATTAAAATATTAATTGAAATGAATTGAAGACATACTAATCTCAAAGTATAGAAAATTTGGAAATTGCTATTTTCTAGTGTCTGTACCGAGTTTCTAGAAATTCTGCAATTGGATTTGGAACATAAACATAGAGATGAAGAAAACCCAAAAATCTTTTTATTTTCTAAGCTAGGTTGACCTTGACCCAAATAAAAGGGCACAATTAGGCCCCTTTATGTTGACCTCGACCTACACTACTCCAATGGAGATTCTGTTCATGGATCTTAAAAGTTTTTCGAGAAGGGTATCTAAATCTGTTCTGTAATTCTCCATTCCACACCTATACCTATAAGAAAAATGGTTTTTTTGTTTGGATGAGGGGTTTTCCTTATTCAAACCTCAATTTTGGAATTAACCTTGGGATATAATTAAAATTGTAGTAAGAAACAAAGTAAATATAACAATTCACCTTGCTTATGTTAAAACCCTTCTGGAGGATTCGAATCCTTGAATCCACAAGTATGGATGCTCCAAATGGATGTAGAATTGTAGGATGTCTCAAATAAATTGCATTTAGATCTTCAACACCAATCTTGAATAGATCTTGGAATAGGAAGAAGCTTGAATAGATATGGATGGAGAAATCTTCAACAAGAAAGCTCCATAGAGCTTGAATCCTTCAATGGCTACCAATGGATCTCCTTGATGAATTGAATCTTGAATGCTCAATTTGATAAATTATGCATATATTATCCTTCCTTTTCTTTCCTTCCCTTCCACCCCCCTTTTTTTTTTCTTTTTGAAAATGAGAGGAGAAGGCTTCCTTATATCCTAGTCTAGGACACCAACTACTAGAGAGTCCAACATATGAGAAATAAATTCCCATTAGGCTCATAACCTTAGAAGTGGACCTATATTAAATGTCTTTTAAGAGTCACCATTTTGAAGCCTAAAACAATGGACCCAAAAGCGAGAAAGAATTCTTTCCAAACCATGACATTTGGAAATATTTGGAATTTGAAATTTAGACCTTGGGTCAGGGTTGAGGTCAAGGTCAAAGTCAAGGTTGAGGTCAACCTTGACCCAGAAGGTCAACCTTGACCCTGAGGTCAATAACCTCAAAATCTTAGAGCAAGATACCAAAAATAGGTAGGAAAGAAGTGGAAAATAGGGAAAGATAGTGGAAAAACTAGATCCAAGTCAAAGACCCATTCAAGAAATTTGACATGACCCCAAACCACTTAGATGGCTAAACCAGCCCTAAATGAAAGTGCTTCCATTTTATGATGATACAAATGAATACAGTGATAATGATGGTAGTGATGATGATGTTGATGATGACAATGATGGTGGTGGTGATGATGTCAATGATGACAATAATGGGGGTGGTGATGATGTCAATGATGATGATGATCACGGTGATGAGTTTGATGAAGAAGAAGATCAATGATATGATTGAAATGTACAGTTATGTTATCACTACTTAATCTATTTAATATTGATTTCTTGATAGAAATGTATAGTCATGTGATCAATGCTTAATCTATTTAATATTGATTTCTTGATAGAAATGTACATTTATGTGATCAATGCTTAATCTAATTAATTAGTGATGTACCTTTTCATGTTTTTAATTCATATGATATGCTTATGGTTTTTTTTGTACTTACTATGTAATTTTGAGTATATGTGTCATGAATTTTTTAGCTAACATAAGATAATTGAATTACATATGCAGGAACCCGAACCCCTTTCAAGAGCATCCTACACAGTCTCATGGATTGATAGGTATAAATCAATACACCCTATATAGTTTAATGTCTTTTACAATTTCCAAATTATCTCTCATTACTTGCTATCTCTCTCATTTGATGGAGTTCAGGTAGCAACAAATAGGTATTTTTTAGATGCGTCTTCCTCGAGTGAAGGGAATATAGGAATGGAAGAAGAAAGTGAGACGTAGTATGTCTGAATTAGGGAGATCAACTAGAGGTCAAAAGAATAGAAGGAAATTCAATAAACGCATGAAATTTTTCCTTGCTCAAGAGGGGTCATGTTCTTACGATGATGAGAGAAAATGTGACATTGAGGTACCCTTTAGGTACCAACATCTGTAGAAATAATGGGTCCCCAATAAACTTCCTCCAATAAACACTGATTTTAGTGTTAAAGGCAAGATATATCACATAGCACCATCGTCATTACATGGTTTGGGCCTATTTTTCATGGATAGAATAAAGGTCTCTTACAAAAAAGTTTTCAAATTGATGGAGTATGTTGGACATTGTTACAATTACAAAAGTTGGATGCAGATTATTCAATATAAAAAAGTATGTGTAGGTATGCACTCTCAAAAAATTATATTCAACAAAAAGACAATAAAAAAAGTAAAAGAGTGGCTATATACATTGATGAAAGGTGTAATTTCCCTACCAGGGAACCCATAAGGAATCGGGTCTTTAAACCTAAAATTACAACTAACAATTTTTTTTCTAACATTCTAACATTTCATTATTAACATCCATAAAGTACATTCCTTAAGGTTCCCTTATTGAATTCATTTACCAATATAAAAGCATTGCATTTCATTACTAATCAAATTGAATTTCATTTCCCTTTTCTCTTACTTTTCATTTTAGAATAAGAGAAAGGTAAGAAAGTAATATTTAATTCATAACTATATCTTTTACTTCCTATTTCATTTTCATTCCTTTTACCTACACATTGAATAACTACCCTTTTCAATTTCAATTAAACCTTTACATTTGAGACATTGATTTTCATTTCAACATAGGAGAGATAAAAGGATTAATACAAGATTACACTTTTCATTAAAACTTTTGAATCTTCAAATAACATCCCTTGAAAAACCCCTAAAACTATCCCTCCTTGATTACATTACTTTATCCTTTCAATTTACAATATTAAATATAATTACATTAACAATTACATTGAATATCCCGAAGGCTTACAAAGAGATCTTTACATCTTGCATTACAATAGTACATGGTACAAATTGAGAATTCTTTATCATTACATGAAATCTAAAATACATCCAAGCCACAAACCATGAACAATACCTCAAAAGATATTTTCCACCCAACCATGTGAAACTAAAGAAGTTCCACCCATCGTGCTAGGAGATAGAACCAAGATACTCATAAGGCCTAAAGAAACATAAGGATTTACAAAACCAAAACTTGAAAACAAAAGAAAAGACATAAAACAATATCACTTTACTATACACAAAGGTTAGGTTTCTAGCATACCATCTAGGTGAGTGCCATCACATGACCTATAGATTGGGATCCACCTTGGCAACCATGGAACCCTGATCAAATCTTTCTAAATAGGGATCCACCATGGAAGTTTCCTATGGTTTCAATACTCCAACAGGTCTATGTGGACTTACATTAAGTGTCTTTCATTATCTTTTGAAACCCCCCTTTGCCAAGTTCATTATTAGGTTATCAATTTTTACCAACTCACCCATAGGATCATCTAAAAACTAATTTGGGTTCCGACACCTATGGTGATCCACTCACCTAGGGTACCTAGTCCCCTAACCACACACAAGTAAAAGAAACCAAGATGCATTCCAAATGGTTCAATTTATAGGTCTAGGGAACCTTCCCATGCACTCAGGCCATCAAGACGAGTCATCACATCATTATATGAACATAAGAAATAAAGACATGAAATGGAACATATTAACAACCCATTATAACTTCAAAAAAGAAAGATATGACATACATAAGTGATGAAAGTTGTAGCCCATACATAGGAAACATGTTACAAAAGTCATAAGATCAAAATTAGATCAATTTGAGCACTTAGGACCTTCTAAAACCCCAAACGACAATCTATACTTGCCAATATGATAATCTATACTTTCCCATATGGGAATCCATATATTCCCATGTGGAAATCCATCAATTATCATATGGTTACTAGTAGAATTTTGTACAACATTCTAGGAATGCTCATACAAGACTATCTCATAATGCCTAAAATTTGCCAAAAAATGACATTTTCTATTAGGAATGAATACTTGGCAGTCATTCTGTAGCAGTTGTTATTGCATTCATGACTATGATTGTCATTGATGTCAACATAGTGATCTTTTAGAGACTCACAGAGAAGTAGACAGTGTTTGGATTAGCGCATGTGTGATATTGCAGTTGGAGCTATGTGATGTTGAAGATATACTCTTTCATATGTTATATGTTGATGGTTAAGAGCACAGATAGTAATTCATTTATTCATGGAAGTTATGAGCATTTTGGTGGAAGAAGTATTCAGGTAGTGTTCTTGAGTAGTGTTTTGTGAAAATTAGATGATATCTCATAATCGGGATGGAATCTTGTTTTACATAGTTAAAGGGCACATGAGTGGAGAATTATTATATTTGGAAGCTGACAATTTTGTGTAATTTTGATGTAGCATGTGGAAACTTTTATTTTGTAATTGTGTACCGATTCATTTATAATTATTTGAGTGTGGTATAAAGGAAGGAACATTTTTCCTTGTTGTATGTAATGAAAAAGAAAGTAATTGATTATGGTTGAATGTGAATGTATGCATGAAGTGAAGAAAAGAGCTAATGCAATTGTGAAAGTGAAATTGTGAAGGAAGACATGCAAAGTACAAAGATCTAAAATTGAGATATTGTGTAGCAGTGAGTGCGGTTTGTCATAGTGAGAAAGGAGGTAACATATTATTCTATTGAATAATATTAAGGTCAGTTGGACAGTGTGTTCAGTGATCTTTCCATTGAAGCTCTTTGGGCAGTAGGTCCTTCTGTCTTCCATAACTCTTAAGAGAGTTAGAATATTTTAACAGGGATTCAAAATCTCCTAATTGGGATTCATATGTACTGAATGTACTTGATAAGACTCCTAATATAGTCCATCCTTTCACAAGGAATATTCATATTAGTGCATCTTTTGTGGGCATCATTCTCACCGGGGTTTACTCTCTGATCAAGAGGTTCCCTAGTCAACATATCTTGTGTCATTGTGTTATTGTGTATGAATATCTTTCTATGGTTGGTAATTATATTTCTTACATGGTTAAATTTTGTTGAAGGTGATAAAAATTATAATTATCAAATAATTGATTCCCCCCCCCCTCTTAGTTATCTTGGTGGACATTACTTTCTAACAATTGGTATCAGAGCTTGGTCACAGGTTCGAATCCCCTTAGGTAATGCTGAGGGGGAGATTATTGGACTAACTACCAATGTCTCCCTTTAGGATTCATGACATGGTTTAACAACCTCCTATGTTCTATAAGTCTATTGGTTGTATCGGGCATTAACAGGTTGATCTTTTGGTGCAACAACTACTACTTGTAACAAGTGGTATCAGAAATGAAGAAATCAGAAAGAAAAGTCTGAAGCATTTGATAAGTTTAAGATCATTAAGAATAAAGTTGAGAATGAATTTGGAATGAAGATTAAATGTTTGAGATCTGATAGAGGTGGAGAATTTAATTTTAGAGAGTTTAACATCTTTTGTGAAGTGAATGACATTAAGAGATAGTTTTCAGTGCCTAGAACACCTGAACAAAATGGGTATCCAGAAACAAGATGAATGTTAGAAAGTAAAGTCCACCAAGATAACTGAGAGGGGGGGGGGGGTGAATCAGTTATCTGATAATTATAATTTTTATCAACTTCAATAGCATTTAACCATGTAAGAAATAAAATTACCAACCATAGAAAGATATTCATACACAATAACACAATGACACAAGATATGTTGACTAGGGAACCTCTTGATCAAAGAGTAAACCCTGGTGGGAATGATGCCCACAAAAGATGCACTAATATGAATATTCCTTGTGAAAGGATGGACTCTGTTAGGATTCTTATGAAATACATTCAGTACATATGAATCCCAGTTAAGAGATTTTGAATCCTTATTAAAAGATTCTAACCGTGTTAAGAGTTATGGAAGACAGAAGGACCCACTGCCCAAACAACTTCAATGGAAAGATCAATGAACACATTGTCCAATTGACCTTAAGATTATTCAAAAAAAAATATGTTACCTTCTTTCTCACTATGCCAAACTGAACTCACTGCTACACCAGATCTCAATTTCAGATCTCTGTACTTCACATGTCTTCCTTCACAATTTCGCTTTCACAACTGCATTAGCTTTCTTCTTTACTTCATGCATACATTCGCATTCAATAATAATCAATCACTTCCTTTCTTATCAAAAAAAGGAAAAACATTCCTTCCTTTATACCACACTCAAATAATTACAAATGAGTTGGCACATAATTATAAAATAAAAGTTTTCGCATGCTACATCAAAATTACACAAAATTGTCAGCTTCCAAACACAATAATTCTCCACTCATACGACCTCAAAGTTTGTACTATCATCCACATCACTATCAATGTGTCTCTAACTTCCCTTTAAATATGCAAAACTAGATTCCATCCTGATTATGAGATATCATCTAATTTCCACAAATTGCTACTCAGGAACACTGCCTGAATACTGCTTCCACCAAAATACTCATAACTTCCATGAATAAATGAATTACTATCTGTGCTCTTAAGCAACAACATATAACATATCAAAGATTATATAATCAAAATCACATAGCTCCAACTACAATATCACATGTGTGCTAATCCAAACACTATCTGCTTCTCTGCAAGTCTCTAGAAGATCACTGTGTTGACATCAATGACAATCATAGTCATAAAAGCAACAACAACTGCTATAGAATGACTGCCAAGAATTCATTCCTAAAAATCTCCTACATTGGTATTGATGGAAACATAGATGAAAAACATCCAATGTTCCAAAAATACAATACTGCAACACTGCTACATCAATCAAATCAAGTCTTTCTTTGTTTTCCTATTCAGTTCTCTCCAATAGATGGTACAAATGGTTTTTCATGTACACTTCTCCCCCATTGACATCAATGATAGAAATTTCATCATTATGTCAAAAAAAAATCCAATGTCAAAAGACACTATTCAGAAAATACATTCACAAGAGTCCTTATGGCTTAGCTTAGATACACATACTCCCCCATAGAGGAAGTACCAACATCTAGTCCAAAAGAAAGATAAGGCTAATATACCACTGGACAGATGCAACCAACTACACCATTTCTCAAAATTAAGCTAGGGCATAACCCCAAGCATACCTCTCAAATACTCAAATGTATCCTTAGGCAAAGGCTTTGTAAATATATCTGCTATCTACTCCTTTGTGCTTATGTACTCTAGTCTAACTTCTTTCTCAACAACTTTCTCTCTTAAAACATGATACTTGATCTCTATATGCTTTGTCTTAGAATGCAATAAAATATTTTTAAACATACTAACTATGCTGGTGTTGTCACAATGTATGACAACAGGCTCAACAAATTTTATTCCAATATCCTTTAGCATTTGCTTCATTCAAATTATTTGGTTACAATTGTTTACTACTGCTACATACTCTACTTCTGTTGTGCTCTTTGAGATATAATTTTGCTTCTTTCTTAGCCAAGAAACCAATCTTCCTCCAAGGAAAAATGCTCCACCATGAGTGCTTTTCTTATCATCAACACTACCTCCCCAATCAACATCTTTATATGCACATTGTTGCCCAAATTTCCTTGTTTCATACAAATTTAGCTTTTTCCATCCCAGGATCTTTGTTTAACCCCTGCCGAGCATCCCTAAAATTTTCATGGCTTCATGTCTGGTTTCTTGACCTTTGCAATTTGTTTTAGTTTTTGGTCTGCAAGTAAAAAATTCATAAAATTAGCCATTGTGCCAAATAAACCCTGAAAACCCTAAGCCCTCATTCTATTTCATTGTTACTTTTTTGGCAACTTAAGTCCTAGTTTATCCATGTGCACTTTATATTTTCCCTAGTCGCTAGTTATCTTATTTCCCCAATGGTTAGCTTTTCCTTTTAGAGAAGTAACAAATGCAGTGATTCTCATAATCACAGAATCCCTGGCAGTTAATTATAAACATCTTGTGACCTGGTGAAATAGTTACTTCTCTTTGGTCACGCATTCGCCAGAGGTTTGGTGGCTTTGACAAGGAAATTTGGCAAAGGTTAAAGTTCTCTTTGTTCGTTGAATCTCAAAATAAACTGGTGATGTCCCAAATCTTTTGGTGAATGGGTGAATGTGTGTATTCGCAAAGTCTCAGAACGGGTTAGTGAAGCCCCAAATTTCTCAATGATTCAGTGAATCCTTCAGTCGTGTGTTCTCAAAATCATTTCATGGCCAAGATAAAGTATTAAGAAAACATGCAAAATGCCTTTGGTCATTGATTCACCAAGAGTAAACCGGTTTCCTGAGAAGGGTTAAGCTAAGCATCTCACAAACTAGTGAACAAGGTTTTTCGTGTTCACAGAGTGTAACCGGGGTTTGATATGATATTTAATGATTCAGCGAGATGCTTTGTTCATTGAATCATTTGACTTAACTATGGTCAAAGAAAGTATTGGGTGACTTGGATTTGCCTTTTAGTTGCGTGTTTGTGGAATGACCCAAGGTTAAGTGTTTAGCCGAGAGGTGGGGCCATCTGGTGATTCATCATTAAGGTGCCAAGTTTCTATTGGTCAATGTGGAAATGATGTGGACATGTGTCAAGTGGGGTCTATGGCTTAGTAGTTCTGATAAAATGGTTAGCGGCCCAAAAAACCTCCTCTTCCTTGCTCATTTTCTAAGAAAGATGGTGATGTGCTGAAAAGTTTAGCGATTCAGCGAACAAGTGTTCGTGTAGTAGCTAATTACTTGGTGAAGACATGAAAGTATTCTTCTAGTTCAATAAATGAAGCTTGTATTAAGAGATGCATTCTGTGGATCAACAACTGAGGGGTTTCTTGTGTTTGCTTGATTTAACCGAGGTTAGTTAAAAGATTCAGAGATTCAATGAACAAAAGGAAAATGTAAACTAGGATTCTTATAAGGTTAAGTCATAGTGCCTGGGTAAAATAAAGGAAGATCTAATGACCGTGTTTTAAAGTAGAGCTAGATTTGAATGATAGCCACTGATTTACTATTGGTGCCATAAAATAGCCATTGTTTTTTTTAATTCAAAAATCTCTGTAGAGGGTTTGTTGCTAGTATCTGGTTTATAGGCCGCAAGTGGTGAGGTAGCTAGAAAAATTAATGTCTTCTAGATGTTTGCAGTTGGAAGGATGATGATGAGGGTCTAGTAGTTGTCATAGATCATTTCTTGCTTCCCAGGGTACCATGTTATTGATTTCGCGCTGAGCTATAGGAGGGTTGGTGAAGTCAAGTTTGCTTGTCTATAGGTTCATTTCAGTATAGGGATGGGCATGCAAATAAAAGATGTAATCGGCCATGATACTATAGAGATGCATTTATGATCAGATTAGTTGAGTTAGGGTTGGCTATTATTCTAAGAAAGTCTTTGTAACCCTAGTTAGGTCTCTTGCCTACATGCAAGAAGATGTATATAATGTATTTTTGGAGTTTCTGAGCTTATAATTGACTCTTTTTGTAAAAGGAGAGATTCACAATTGTAGAAGAAATTCATCTTTTCTTAAGGGTCATATGTGGTATCATTTCTACCCTCTATCTTATATAATTGTAAAATTTCCATTGATAATACAGACATTGCAGAGCTATTTTGTGACAATTCTTCATGTCCCTATGCTTCCTTGTTTGGATTATCTCTTATTGGATTAAGGTACATGATGTTTTTAGTGATGTCTTAGGGTTCCTGATCCCTCTCTCTTTCTGCAACTATTGTGTGTTATTGTGGATGATCAGATGGGAATGCTTTTGTGGGTATACTTCAACCCCCTAACAATATTGTCTCATTCCTATGCTGAGTTGTAGAAGTGAATGTTTGTTTGTAGGTCACAAATTGTGTCTAAATTCTCAAAAAAGATATTGTTTGTGAAATCCTTCCTTTCCCTGAATAGCCCTTTTCTATTACAGACCCTTCTATGAAATACTTATGCAAGCCTATTCAGTGAGTTATGATCTCCTAGACCTAAGTTCATCAAAATTCATCCTCTATACTGAGATCCAAGCCCTAATTTTGGTGTATCACCTAGTAGGTAGTTTTCTTTCAAGTTATTTCCCTTTCAAGTATTCCTTCTATCCCTTTCCCTCTAAAGATTTACCTTTCATGTCAAGAAGCAAATTAAGGTGATTATCCAAGAGGAACTAGCCTAGAACCTAGAGGTCTCATCTTAGTTAGCAAAGGTCCCACAACCTAGAGATGATTCCCATGTTATACTAAGTTATCAAGACCAAGAGAGCTTGAAACAAGGGTGCAAACTTAGTGTATAACAATTTTGGCACACCCGGTGGGACAGTAAAGAAGTTTATTATTTGAAAGTTATATTATCTCTGATATAAAGATTGCATAATATAGACCTTTAGAGGTTGTTCTATCAAGTATATCTGGTGACTCCATTGGTGTAAAGATCTAGGCTAAATTTGTTCAAAGTTTATGAGAAAGATTGAGACTATTTTTAGAGTTGCCCTAAAAAATAAGCTATAAAGGTAGGTCAACTCAAGGAACATCCCTTACAAGAAGAGTTCAATCTACACCACCTGATACTTCAGAAAGGAGAGCTTTGTCCTTTCATTCTAGAAGAAGAGGTAGATCTCTAACTAGAGATCCAGAAGAAGATTCAAATCCAATAGCAAGTACAACTCACATATTTGTTAACCTCCAAGTCCTAGCTCCTACAATGGCTAGACAGTATGCTTTTGCACCTTTCAACCAAGGAAGCCCACTAAATTTTTTTGTACATCATGATGTGCCCTTGGTGGCACTAAAAAGTTTACCTGATTTCACAGGTGAAGGACAGATAATAGCTTTTGAGCATATTAGAGATGTGATCACCATCTGCAACATACACAACATAACCCAAGAAGATGTGGCCATGAAATTATTAGCAGCCTCTCTAAAAGGTAAGGCTCTTGAATGGTTTAGAACTCTAACTGTTGGTTCTATCAATTCATGGGATGCATTAGGAGACATATTAAGTAAACATTTTGAGGATAAATCAGATAACTTGTCTCTGGTTAAATAGTTGACAACCATTAAAAGAGACCCTCAAGAACAAATGATAGATCATAATAGTAGGTTCCTTAAAATGTGGAATAGAATTCTAGCTTCAGTAAGGCCATTAGCTAACCATGCTTTTCTATACTACTTGCAAAGTCTAAATGGTCAAATTTCTATCATGATCCAATCTATGGGTGTTACTTCCTTACCCCAGGCTTTTGACATAGTTGTTAGGGCTGAAAATTGTTTAATCCAAGTAGGCATGATAGCTAGAAGGCCTCCAATGCCCATTTTTCCTAGCCTTCAACCCATTGCACCTGCACAAGTACCCCCATTTACCCCTATTCCCACCATATTAGCACCTCAGGCTAGTGCTAGCGGCCAAGAGCTAGCACCAAGTTTTTCTCAAGAGCTACAAGAGATAACGAATAGCCAACAAAGTAGTCAGCAAGATGTGAAAAATTTGTTGTAGACCTTAACTAAAGAGGTTACAAATTTAAAGAAGTAGGGTCAAGGAATCAGACCACCTTTCCAGCCACAAGGCCAAGGTCCTAATCAACAATATCAAAATTAGGGATAGCCTTATCAGCAAAATAGGCCACCATACCAAGGAGGCTATCAAGGACAAAGACAAAGTTTCAATCAGAGACCATTCCAACCATATAACCCTGCACCTGTTAATTCTACAAATCCAGTGAGGGATATGGTTCCTAGTCAAAATAATATGGCTATGGATAATGAATTGTGTTTTCCTTGTAATCAGCCTCACAATCAAGCTACATGTTCAAACAAATGGATGAACCAAGCTCTAATGGTTCAAAATGCTTCACAAGCTCAATCAAAGGCCTCATCTAGTGGATCAGTTCCTCAACAAGAATCACAAGAAAATGAGACTGCTCTTTTCAATTGGGAGCAACTAGAATTCAATGGAGTCAATAATGAAGCTACTTTCATTGCCTACAGAAGAGCAAAAAGAGGAGCTCAAGACATGGAGAGTGCAGATTCCAATGCCAAAGCTACTACATCTGTAGGGCCCCTACAATAAGCCCATCCCATCACACCTAAGGAGGTTCCTATCATCACAAGTAAAGAAGGCCAGATCTCAAAAGAGGTGGAGCCCATCATAGTGAAAGCACAACAAAAAGTACATGCTGTGACACCTTTCAACATTGTTGACAGCATGAAGAAGGTGAACATTACTATGTCTATGTGGGACTCCTTGTCTATTCTAGGACAACTTGATATTTTAAAGAAAGCTATGACAGATGTAGCAACTCCTTAGCCTATAAAAGAAGTTGTAAAGCCAATGTTGGTTAACACTGATCAAGAAAAGGAGGATCCAAGTAGCATCCCCAAAAGTAATGCCATGCAAGGTAGGAACTCAAGGCCTCCTCCCTTTTATGTATCTTTAATTATTGGAGATTCTTTAGTACATAATTGCATGGTAGATAGTGGAGCTACTAGCACTATAATGCCCAAGAAAGTAGCTGACCAATTAGGAATTAAGTATGAACCCTTCCAAAAGAAGGTCACACAACTCAATGGATCCTCAATCAATACTATAGGTGTGGCCAGGGATACCAGTCTAATCCTTCATGCTAGTCCTAATTTCTCCATCCTCCTTGATATATATCATAGACCTCCCTGCCTTATTTGCCATATGTTTATCAAGGGAGTTTACAGCCAACATAGGAGGTTATCTTTCTTCTGATTGGTCTCACATGCTCTTTCACATAAGATATGGTACCAAGGTTACCATTAAATCAGAGAAATTGGAAGCACACCATATAGAACCATATGTGTCCAATACCATCAATGCAAATTGCTCTGCATTTGATGGTAGTGATTTCCAAACCATTAGTGAAGCAAACATCAAAATAGAAAATATCCCTGATATTTCCTAGATGAAAGAGAATCAGAACATGTCATTTGGAATGCTGGTTTGGGAAACTATGTAATACAAGAAAATGATGTTATAGAGCCCAACCTTCTCAAGGACACTGATTCAGAGGGTCAAAGCAGTCAGGTTTGGGAACTATTCTTTGATGGAGCTAGAAGAAGACATGGTTCTGGTGGTGGTGCCATGTTAGTGTCCCCAAAAGGAGAAAGGTATTATAGTACCTTTAGGTTTGGTTTCTCCTGCACTAGCAACATTGTAGAATATGAAAGCCTTGTGAATGGACTAGAGTGGGCTATAAAAAGAGGGCTTAAAGCCTTAAAAGTTTATGGTGACAGTGAGTTAGTTGTTAGCCAAGTAAGAGGGATAAGTGCAACAAAAAATGACACCTTGAAAGCATATAAACATAGAGTTTTGGATGCAATTAAAGATTTTTGTGCTTTCAATATTGTTGCTATCCCTAGGAAGCTAAATCAAAATGTAGATAGATTAGCTGCTATTGGATCTCAGTATGATATTACCAATAGCACTTCAAAAGAAGCAGACCAACAACATATCAAAGTGATTTTCAGACCCTCTGTTCCTAATAATGATGTTAATTGGCAGGTGTTTGACAATGATGAGAAAATTCTATAGTTCTTGTTCAAAGAAGATGTCTTTTCAAGGCATAATCAGGATAGTTTATCACAAAATTATGGTGATCAAGTGATACAACTTAGGTCCAATAAAATGCCTAGAGGTCTTGTTACCTTAGAGACAGTCTTCAAAAAGGATGATGAAGTTAAAAAAAACAAAGCTGGCCTAGTAGTTCAACAAGAACATTGCATTGAATTAGAGTTGGAGCTAGCAAGAGCTTACAATTTGGAAAAGTAAACACTGAATTGGAAAAGCAAGCTTATACCCAATTATTCAAAGAATTCAGTGATGTTTTTGCATGGAAATATGAAGACCTCAAAGGTTTCGATCCAACCCTTGCTTAGCACACTATTGAATTAGAGCCTAATGCCAAACTAGTGAGGCAAAAGCAAAGGCCTGTTAATCCCAAGCTTGAGCCACTTATGCATAGAGAAGTGCTCAAGTTGATAGAAAGTGGTATCATCTACCCCATTAAGCATACTAGTTGGGTTTCCAACCTTGTTCCTATTAGGAAGAAGAATGGGGAGTTGAGATTATGTGTTGACTTCAGGGATCTCAATAGAGCTTCATTAAAAGACTTCCATCCACTACCCTCAATGGAAAAAATTATACAATGTGTCTCTGGATCTGAGAGATTTTCATTATTGGATGGCTATTCAGGATATAATCAGATCTTATTTAATAAAGAGGATCAATATAAGACTGCATTTACAACCAAGTGGGGAACCATGGCTTATCAAAAGATGCCCTTTGGTTTGTCAAATGCGGGTGCTACATTTCAAAAGGCAATGGACATGGCCTTTAAAAGCCTCATGTACAAGTTTGTATTGGTCTACTTAGCTAACATAACCTATTATTCTAAACATGCAATAGATCACATAAAACATTTGAGGTAGATCTTTCAAAGGTGTAGAGAATTTGGGATATCTCTTAATCCCAAGAAATGTGTGTTTGTAGTTCATGAAGGGAAATTGTTGGGATATGTAGTATCCGAAGAAGGAATTACAGTGGATCCTAAGAGAATTGTAGCCATATTAGAGCTACCACTACCACATCATAAGAAAAGTCTCCAATATTTCATAGGGAAGATTAATTTTGTTGGGCGTTTCTTGCCTAATATTGTAGATTTATTGAAGCCTTTGACAACCATGTTAAAGAAGAGTTCAACTTTTAGTTGGACTAAAGAAGGAAAAGCTAACTTCCAAGCTATCAAAGAGGCCTTAACAAAAGCTCCTGCCTTGTTAAACCCAAATTTAAGTAAGGATTTTATCCTTTATGCTTATGGAGGACATGATGCTATATCTACAATGTTGACTCAAGAAAATTTAGAGGGATTGGAGCAGCCTATTGCTTTCTTTAGCAAAGGTTTAGAGGAGTATGAACAGAGATACTCTTTTGTAGAGAAACACATGCTTGTTGTGGTAAAGAGCCTTAAGAAGTTTAGATATCTATTGACTCATAGCAAGGTACATTTGAAAGTTACTCATCCAAGTGTCAAGGAATTTTTTCTTTCCAAAGACCTAAATGAAAAAAGAGCTGGTTGGATCACCAAGGTGATGGAATATGACATTGATATACAAAACACCAAGCTAGTTAGAGGAAGAGGTCTCTGGGAGCACTTGGTAGGGGATGAAAGTTCAAAGAAATTAGAACAAATGGATTCATCTTTGGTTGTGCATTCTATAGAAGAACATGTTGAGGCATCGGGTTGGTTGCCTAACATGGTTCATTTTTTGAAGATAGGACAATGTCTTGCAGCTTTGGATTTAGCAAAAAGAAGGTATTATAGATTGCAATCTATTCCTTTTGTACTGATAGATAATGTTCTTTTTAGAAAGGATCATAATGGTGTCCTTTTAAGATGTGTTGATTCATAAAAGATAGCTGATGTCCTATTTGAATTTCATGATGGACCTTCTGGAGGTCATTTTTCTCCTAGGACTACTTCTTTTAAAATCATGAGGGCTGGATACTATTGGCCATCTATCTTTAAGGATAGTCATGATTATGTGAGAAAATGCATCAAGTGTGCTATGTTTGTAGGAAAAGAAAGGCTTGCGGCCCTGACCCTATAGCCAGTTAGAATAGAGAAACCTTTTATGAAATGGGGCATAGACTTTATTGGCATGATCAATCCTCCATCTAGTGTAGGAAACAAGTGGATAATCACTGCAACAGATTATTTCACTAGATGGATAGAGGTAGTTGCCTTGAAAGAAGCCAATGAGAGTGCTGTATTAAGATTTTATGATGATTTAATTCATAGATTTGGCACTCCAAACTCCATAGTATCAGATAATGCATTGGCATTGATAGGCCTCAAAGTCTTAGAATGGGCAATCAGGAATGGCATTTATCTAAATACAAGTTCAAATTATTACCCTTAGGGTAATGGCCTAGCAAAATCAACAAACAAGAATTTGATTAGGATAATCAAGAAGACCTTGCAGGATAATCAGAGGGATTGGCATACTAAATTGAGGTATACCTTATGGTTAGATAGGATTACCCCAAAGAGGATCACTGGGAACTCTCCTTATGCGTTAGTATATGGTAGAGAGGCTAAATTGTCCATTTCAACTGAATTTCCAGCTCTGGACTTGGCTACTCAATATGCTCTATTTGAAGAAGGAGATCCCTTACAGATTAGGTATGCTTAGCTCATGGAATTAGAAGAACTCAGAGAAAAATCTATGGGAGATATGGAGTTCCACCAGATTTAGACAAAGAAAAGCTTTGATAAAAGAGCTAGGATCAAAAATTTCAAAGATGGAGATGTTCTCAAATAGGATGAATTCAGAGCCAAACTTGACAGACATACAAAGTTTGATTCATTGTGGGGTGGACCATTTGTTATAACAGAGTGCAAGGGACCTAATGCTTTTCAACTATCAACTCTTGAAGGAGAGGCCTTGCCTATTTTAGTAAATAGTTTCCATCTGAAGCCCTATTTTGAGGTTAATCCCTCTCTATAAATTCTTGTAAATATGTTGTTATTTTCTTTCCCTATTTCCTAGGTTGGTTCCCTACTTTCCAAGAAGTGCCTGTTCACAAGTTTGTTCTAGCTAGTTTAGTTTTGTCCCTTTGTCAAGTTTTGTGTTCCTAAACAACCCCCATGCCCAATGGATATGTTAGGGCTACTAGTTCTCCATGTCTAGTAGGCTGACATCTAGCAAAAATCGCCAAAATGTTGCCCAAATTTCCCTATTTCATACAAATATGGCTTTTTCCATCCCAGGATCTTTGTTTAACCCCTGCCGAGCATCCCTGAAATTTTTCATGGCTTCATGTCTAGTTTCCTGACCTTTGCAATTTGTTTTAGTTTTTGGTTTGCAAGTAAAAAATTCATAAAAGTAGCCATTGTGCCAAATAAACCCTAAAAAATCTAAGCCCTCATTTTATTTCATTGTTACTTTTTTGGCAACTTAAGTCCTGGTTTATCCATGTGTGCTTTATATTTTTCCTAGTCACCAATTCTCTTATTTCCCCAATGGTTAGCTCTTCCTTTTGGCAAACTGGCAGATGCATTGATTCTCATAATTACAGAATCCCTGGCAGTTAATTCTAAACATCTTGCAACCTAGTGAAATGGTTACTTCTCTTTGGTCACACATTCGCCAGATGTTTGGCAGCTTTGACAAGGAAATTTGGAAAATGTTAAAGTTCTCTTTGTTCGTTGAATCTCAAAATAAACTGGTGATGTCCCAAATCTTTTGGCAAATGGGTGAATGTGTGTATTCACGAAGTCTCGAAAAAGGTTAGTGAAGCCCCATATATCTCAGCGATTCAGTGAATCCTTTAGTTGCGTGTTCTCAAAATCATTTCATGGCCAAGATAAAGTATTAAACAAACATGTAGAATGCCTTTGGTTTCTGATTCGCCAAGAGTAAACTATTTTCCTAAGAAGGGTTAAGCTAAGCATCTCACGAACTAGTGAACAAGGTTTCTCATGTTCGCAGAGTGTAACCAGGATTTGATATGATATTTAGCGATTCAGTGAGATGCTTTGTTCACTGAATTGTTTGACTTAACCATGGTCAAAGAAAGTATTGGGTGACTTGGATTTTCCTTTCAGTCACGTGTTCATGGAATGACCTGAGGTTAAGTGTTTAGTCGAGAGGTGGGGCTATCTGGTGATTCATCACTGAGGTGCCAAGTTTCTATTGGTCAATGTGGAAATGATGTGGACATGTGTTAGGTGGGGTCTATGGCTTAGTAGTTCTGATAAAATGGTTAGTGACCCAACAAACTTCAGCTTCCTCACTCATTCATTGAGAAAGATGGTGATGTGCTGAAAAGTTTAGCGATTCAGAAAACAAGTGTTCGCGTAGTAGCTAATTACTTGGTGAAGACATGAAAGTATTATGCGAGTGGGTGGTAACCTTCAGTCGATTGTTTGCTAGATTCTAGACTAAGGTCAAGTTTTGCTTATTTTCCAGTTCACTAAATGAAGCTTGGATTAAGAGATGCATTCTGTGGATCAGGGACTAAGGGGTTTCCCACATTCACTTGATTTAATTGGGGTTAGTTAAAAGATTCAGAGATTCAACGAACAAAAGGAAAATCTAAACCACAGTTCCTATAAGGTTAAGTCACAGTGCTTAGGTAAAATAAAGGAAGATCTAATAGATGTGTTTTAAAGTTGAGCCAGATTTGAATGATAGCCACCGATTTACTACTGGTGCCATAAAATAGCCATTGTTTTTTTTAATTCAAATGTCTTTGTAGAGGGTTTGTTGCCAGTATCTAGTTTACAGGCTGCAAGTGGCAAGGTAGCTAGAAAAATTAATGTCTTCAGGATGTTTGCAGTTGGAAGGATGATGATGAGGGTCCCGTAGCCATCACAGGTCATTTCTTGCTTCCCAGGGTACCATGTTATTGATTTTGTGCTGAGCTATAGGAGGGTTGGTGAAGTCAAGGTTGCTTGTCTATAGGTTGATTTCAGTACAGGGATGGGCTCGCAAACAAAAGATCTGATCAGCCATGATACTATAGAGATGCATTTATGATCAGATTGGTTGAGTTAGGGTTGGTTGTTATTCTGAGAAAATCTTTGTAACCCTAGTTAGGTCTCTTGCCTACATGCAAGAAGATGTATATAATGTATTTTTGGAGCTTTTAAGCTTAGAATTGACTCTTTTTCTAAAAGGAGAGGTTCACAATTGTAGAAGAAATTCATCTTTTCTAAAGGGTCATCTGTGGTATCATTTCTACCCTCTGGCTTATACAATTGTAAAATTCCCATTGATAATACAGACATTGTAGAGCTATTTTGTGACAATTCTTCATGTCCATGTGCTTCCTTGTTTGGATTATCTCTTATTGGATTAAGGTACATGATGTTTTCAGTGATGTCTTAGGGTTCCTAATCCCTCTCTCTTTCTGCAACTATTGTGTGTTATTGTGGATGGTTGGATGGGAATGCTTTTGTGGGTATACTTCAACCCCCTAACAATCTTGTCTCATTCCTATGCCGAGTTGTAGAAGTGAATATTTGTTTGCAGGTCACAAATTGTTTCTAAATTCTCAAAAAGGCTAGTGTTTGTGAAATCCTTCCTTTCCCTGAATAGCCCTTTTCTATTACAGACCCTTCTATGAAATACTTATGCAAGCCTATTCAGTGAGTTGTGATCTCCTAGACCTAAGTTCATCAAAATTCATCCTCTATACTAAGATCCAAGCCCTAATTTTGGTGTATCACCTAGTAGGTAGTTTGCTTTCAAGTTATTTCCCTTTCAAGTATTCCTTCTATCCCTTTCCCTCTAAAGATTTACCTTTCATGTCAAGAAGCAAATTAAGGTGATTATCCAAGAGGAACTAGCCTAGAACCTAGAGGTTCATCTTAGTTAGCAAAGGTCCCACAACCTAGAGATGATTCCCATATTATACTAAGTTATCAAGACCAAGAGAGCTTGAAACAAGGGTGAAAACTTAGTGTATAACACACATAGGGTAAAATTATCATATTTTTCATACCACAATCGATAGTCCATTGTGCCTCTTAAATATCTCAGTATCCTCTTTACTGTTGCATAATGTGATTCTCTAGGTTCAGCTTGAAATCTTGCTACAATTTCAATTGAATGTGCTATATCAGGTCTTGTATGTGTCAAATACAGCAATCCTCCAATCATAGATCTATATTTCTTCTATTCAACTACTAGTGTTTCATCTATGCTAGATAGTTTATGTCCAATTACCATAGGTGTTCCAACTGGCTTATAGTTCTTGATTCCAAAAATTCTAAAATACTTAACTGAGGGTGCATGTCCAAACCAAAATTCATAGGGTTTCTTTTCTGTGTCTACTTTGATTTCTACTCTATTCATTGTATACACTGATGTATTCACTACTTCTCTCTAGAATATCTTTTCCAAATCATTCTCCAATAACATAGCTCTTGCTACTTCAGTCACTAATCTATTTCTTCTTTCTACAATACCATTTTGTTTAGGTGTTCTAGGGGTTGAAAACTGTCTCTTAATGCCATTCACTTCAAAAAAGGTGTTAAACTCTCTAGAAGTAAATTCTCCACCTCTATCAGATCTCAAACATTTAATCTTCATTCCAGATTCATTCTAAACTTTATTCTTAATGATCTTAAACTTATCAAATGCTTTAGACTTTTCTTTAAGAAATGCAATCCACATCATTCTTGTAAAATCATCAACAACAATCATAAAATACCTTTCTCCATAGAATCCTCTAGTCCTGGTAGGACCGCTCAAGTCTGTATGAACAATCTCCAACTTCTCTTTAGATGTGAACTTCTTACTAGGAAATGAACTTCTCTTTTTCTTAGCCATCACACATTCTTTGAAAATCATGTTAGTAGGCTTCATAATTTTAGGCAAATCCCTTACTACAAGTGTAGTACTTACTTTCACAATGTTATCAAAATTTATGTGACAAAACCTTCTATGCCATAACTTTATCAATCTTAGTAATCAAACATGTCATCTTAGTAGGATTCAACTGAAATACATTACCTCTGGTTCTAGATCTAGTTCCAATCAGATTTCCATCTTTATCCTTTATCACACAAGTTTTCTCAGTAAACCAAATTTGATATCCCTTATCAACTAACTATCCAACACTCAAAAGATTATGTTTCAAACCATCCACAAAGTAAACATCATCAGTATTAGTCTTTCCATCAAGAGTAATAGATGCTATACCTTTAATCAAACAAGGTGCATTGTTTCCAACTCTCACAACTCCTCCATCATAATTGTTAAACTTTATGAAGTTTTTCATATCTCTAGTCATATGATGTGAACAACCACTGTCTATAATCCAGTCAACTTTCTTTTCAACTTGGGAAATTAAGGCTTTTTCTTCCTTAACATCAATTTCAGGATTCTCTTCTTTAATTGCTACAAATGCTATGCGATCATTATTCTCAGTATCACTTTCACTTAGAGTTCTTTCTAAACTAGGTTCAAGATCTTCATCATTAGCATAATAACATTCCTTAGATCTTCTAGGCTTGAAATTATTTCTATTCTTCTTAACTCTCTTAGGACAATTAGATGCAAAATGACCATATTCTTGACAAGTCCAACATTTAAATTTTTTCTTACCATCTGGTTCTCTCTTCACAAGAAATGCAATACCTTCTTCAATTTTTTTGTCTTCTTCATTTCTAGATCTTCTGATACTATCATAATCTCCACTCACACTGATGCTTCTTGACAAAGTAGGGTGCATACTAAGAGCACTGAATGCTATCTCCATTCTAGGTAAGTCTCTTGATAGCCTCAGGTTCATTTCTGCTGCTTCCAATCTTCCAAGAAGAGTCTCTCTTGTAAAGTTTGTAGTGCAAGGTATAACTTGTTCAATCTTCTGTGTTGTTTGCTTAAATATAAGAGTCAATGTCCTTAGAATTTTCCATATCACTTCATTCTTTGTCTTTGTTCCTCCACAAGATTTTATCCTTGCAACAATTTCTGACATTCTACCAATATAGCTTCAAACAGATTCATCTTCCCTCATTCTAATATCTTCAAATGCACATATCCAATTATGTAATCTAACTCTCTTTGCATGTTCATCACCTTCAAAAGTAGAGTGTAAAGCTTTCCAAATTTCATGAGATTTTTTAAACATTTTACCTGACTGTACTCATTCTCTGGAAGGGCTGTCAAAAGTGCTTCTCTTGCAAGTATGTTACACATGAATAGATCTCTCTCTTTGCTATAACATGTCTCAAGATTATCTTCTTCAATGATAGTCTTATCATTCTTTGAAATTAACCAATAACCTGGTCCTAAACACAATAGATGTGTCTTTATCTTCTCTTTCCAGTTGTCAAAATTTACTCCATCAAACTTAGGGCTTTCTTTCTTGAAATTCACCATGGATCTCCTTAAGCTGTTAAAATTTCCTTTCAAGGATCTACCACTCTGATACCAATTGTTAGAAAGTAAAGTCCACCAAGATAACTGAGAGGGGGGGTGAATCAGTTATCTGATAATTATAATTTTTATCAACATCAACAACATTTAACCATGTAAGCAATATAATTACCAACCATAGAAATATATTCATACACAATAACACAATGACAAAAGATATGTTGACTAGGGAACCTTTTGATTAGAGAGTAAACCCCGGTGGGAATGATGCCCACAAAAGATGCACTAATATGAATATTCCTTGTGAAAGGATGGACTCTATTAGGAGTCTTATGAAATACATTCAATACATATGAATCCTGATTAGGAGATTTTGAATCCTTGTTAAAAGATTCTAACCCTGTTAAGAGTTATGGAAGACATAAGGACCCACTACCCAAATAGCTTCAATGGAAAGATCACTGAAAGATTGAAGAAGGTATTGCATTGCTTGTGAAGAGAGAGCTAGATGGTAAGAAAATTTTTAAATGTTGGACTTGTCAAGAATATGATCATTTTGCATCTAAGTGTCCTAAGAGAGTTAAGAAGCACATAAATAATTTCAAGCCTAGAAGAGCTAAGGAATGTTATTATGCTAATGATGAAGATCTTGAACCTAGTATAGGAAGAACTCTAAGTGAAATTGATACTGAGAATAATGATGACATAGGATTTGTAGCAATTAAAGAAGAGAATCCTGAAACTGATGTTAAGGAAGAAAAAGCCTTAGTTTCCCAAGTTGAAAAGAAAGTTGATTGGATTATAAATAGTCATTATTCACATCATATGAATGGAGATATGAAAAATTTCATAAAGTTTAACAATTATGATGGAGGAGTTGTGAGAGTTGGAAACAATGCACCTTGTTTGATTAAAGGTATTGTAATACCCCAAAATTGGCACCTAATAAATTCAATCAATTTTGGTGCATTGTCGTCAATTTCACATCTTCAAAGTCCTATTTTGATAGGAAATTTTCTCTCTCCTACCTAACTTAATTTGACTTGATGTCAATTGCAAAAACCCTAATTTGCAATAATCAAATATTAAAATTAATTCCTAAGTCCTATACTTTATTTGGCTAAATAATCTCTACGATAAGTTAATTTAATTATAAAGTCCTAAGTTCTTTTTATTAAATTAAATTCACCCCATTAGCTAAATACCCTTGAAAGGAATTAATAATTTCATGATATTCGAATGGACACCTCTTTATTTGAATTTAACAATTTGAATTACTCAAAAGGTCACCTCCCACATGTGGCATTTTCCATTCTTTTTATTAAGTAATTATTTTTTTTTTGTCTCAAATGGAAATGAAGGGTTAGGAGTTTCAAATCAAGAACTCCTTCATTCTCTTCCCGAGCTTTCTTATTTAATGAGCCTCTTTTTCTCATACATGGATGACAATTTTGAGAGCATCTACACTATAGGCAATTTTAGTCTCAAATATTTCATTATTTTTCAAAGCTTTTATTGTATTAACTAGTTTAATATCTCATTTTAGTATAATCTTGCATCTCATGTTAGATTAAATTTGCTTAATTGTTCTTAGATTAAGATCACTTTCATTTGAAGTTTCTTTAGATTAAATTGCAACTCATCTTTACTTTCAAGTATCTTAGATTAATTGCATTACATTCTAGTTTAATTTCATTCATCTTACTCATTTTCATGCTTTTCAAATCCTCCATTGTAGTGTCAGTCTTATGGTTGTTGGCTCTCCAATCTGAGAGCAATTAAACACCCTGCCTAAATAGGAGGCAATAGGTCAATTCAATCGATGTTGTGAGATGGATAATTCAAGTTTATTGTTGCAATTGTATGATTGAACAATGACTATGTTGCCTGTGTAGTTGGATTTGAGGTCCCCATTCACCCTCATACATTTTGGCACCCAATATGGGTCCAAAAATCTGATTTTTGGCCTCATTTTTAATCTTTTCTGACAAGTAATTCAAGCTCTATCGTGCGTCCATATTGTCTATATATGGATTCTCACGTGAGAATCCAAAGCATCCTGCATGAGGTTTTTCTCCCTATAGCACTCTCTCATGTGGGTTTTTGCATCATCGCGTGGGCTTATGTACTTTCTTGTGCGACCGCTTGTACTTTCTCACATGAGCCTTCGTATGTGCTCACATGGGCTTGTTCATTCTCGCGTATGATTTGGCACCTTCTTGCATGGCCCTCTATACTGTCTCGCGTGAAATTCTGCGACAGACAAAGCCCAAAATTCTAGAGTTGTTAGTTTTGCTTGTTGTTTTCAGTTTTCCTACTTTTTTGAAAATTTTAGCTTTTAGAGTTTTCCTACTCTGGAAAAATGGCACCCATTTTTGAGAAATTTTCACATACGGTATCAAAAATTTAAGTGTGATATATCATTGGAAAGCTCTTTCCAAGCCTGATCCAACCATGTTGGTTTCTTTTCAAATTTTGCCTTTTGATTAGCTATTTACTTGCAGATTATCTAATTTTTGATGTGCTAACCATTGTGGAGCTAACAAGTTGTGCTTTTAGGTTCTCTCATTGCTTGAAATATTTTCTTAAAAGAACACATGTCAAAGCACCAAGAACATAAAACATGCTAATGGTTTGATTGCAGGATGATAGTCGAAGACTTTCTAAAATGTTGTGTTTGTTTCTTGCTTTCATTCACATAGTCTAAATAGGGGTCCGTTAAAATTTCTTAGGAATTTTGATAGTGAGTAGGGATTTTGGCTCTTCATTACATGGAGGTGATGATCATGAATGAACCTGAAATTCTAATGATCTTACTAATATGAAAAATTGTTTCCGAAGTGGAGAAAGGTAGTGAATCTTTAGCACTTCTATTCACCAGGGGATTATGCTCTTCTCTCCTTGAGAGAGAACCAGAAACCCAAAAGCATGTAGATTTGGTGGAGTGAAACTAACTCAGTGATGAATCTTCTTGATGTGTTTGGGTGAAGAAATAGGATAGAGAAGTATGCTCTTCTCACTTTGGGAGAACCAAAAAATCAGACCCTCGAATCTAAACCAAGTCTAGTGTCACCTTTAGAGGGCCTGCCGGTATTGAACCTCCGAGAATGACCCAAGTGAGTACACACCTATCATTGGTGATTTCACCTCACTATAATAAAGAATGTTTTGTTGAGTCTAAAGACTCCAAAACCATGTTAGCTTCATTCTCAAGACTTTGACTATCATCTTGAGAAGGCTCCATTTGTTGCACTCAGCGGTGCTGCTCCTAGCCTTGCTTGTGAGGGTGTATGAATTTAAAGTGTTGGTGTGGTTGTGAGGCCCTAGTCCTATATCAGGGGAATCAAAGGTTAGCGTGAATGGAAGCCTATTAAAAAAATTCCTTAGCTAGTGGCCTACCTAATTCACCTTTGAAAGGAGTCATAATCTTTGCACAGGGAGGGGGAAGAATCTCTCCTGTAGATTCCCATCATAGGCATACACCTAGACGTTTGGAGGCAATTGTGAAACTGGCCCCTACTATAAGGGTAACCTTTGAATGTACATTTTTGAGTCCTTGGAAACACCAAAAGTATGGGCATCCTCTAGGGGGTGACACAGCTATGTGAGGTGCATGTATGCGCATAAGCAATGGGGAAAATGTTTTGGCTTCTCAACATTTTTTTATAGGACTAAGCTATGTGTTTATTATCGAGTCTTAAACATTATCCAAACACTATCAAAGGAAGACTCCCTTGATGCTATCAAGTTGCTTTGTCCTTGATAGGTCTATTAACGACTGCTTCTTGTTTCACAATTGCTTGATCTAAACCATTGTGTCTTTAAATGAATGATTGAAATCCCAAAATGAGCTTGTTGATTAAATAATTCTACAAACCTATCAGGAAACTATATTTTTTGTCAGACGTCAGTTTAGACTATACCTCAAAATTCAACTGTAACCTCAAAAACTATGTCTAATTGTCAGATTTTGTACTTTTCTCATGTGGAGTTTTACTTCTTAGTGTACTTTCTCATGTGAGACTATGTTCTCTCATGTGGCCTGGTACTTCCTCACATGAAGACTGGTGTTATCTCGCATGGACTAGTACTTCCTCACATGAAATTGTAGCTCAGTTTTCAAAAATAGAGAGCAAATTGTTGTTGACTATTAGACTTTTTATCTAATTTTCCTTTTGTCTGAGGTCTATTTTTCTACTTCTGTATTGTTTACCATCAGAAACTAGGTGTCTCAAACCAAGAATCGATTGATCTTTTCTTTGATTTATGTTGTCTCTCATTTGTTTGCCTTATCTTATTATGCTTTTGTACCTTGCATTGTGATAGTCTTATCTCAGCTAGTCTAGCCACCTCTTTTGACAATTTGTACCAGGTTCATCTTGCATCTCAGCTATTCTAGCCATTTATCTCCTTTTCATTATCTTAGAGATAGAGTCTAGTGTTATCCTAAATCTTTTCTCGTCACATCTTTGTTTATGACTATCATGACTCGAAGTGGCAAGACTTATCCCATTTAGAATACTAGTCAAGATAGAAGTACACCTCCTAATCAAGAAATAGGTCATCCCAAATTTGTTATGAAATCTAAACTTTGTGAGGGATCTTCACATTCCTCCTTGTTTCAAGAGTATTATAATCCATTGTTTCAAATACAGTCTGAATTATTATTTCAAGAATATTATAACCCATTGTTTGAAGACTAGCAAGACTTTGAAGGGTCACTTTCTAAAATCAAACCTATTGATCCTTTTGAACCTATCAACCCTTTCACAATCTCTTAGAATACTACCAACAAGATGGGAGATCCATTCCACTTCCCAAGGGAAGGTAAATTCAGCAAAAGCCATGAGCAATCACCAAATGACCAAGGCCATGGTCAGTCTTGAAATGACAAGAGTTATGATCAATCCCACAATATTCAATATCCAATAAACATCTGGGACCTTTTCAATTTGAAATAGCGACAAGGGGAGCCTCTCCTAACATTTCTCTAGAGATGGAGACAACTATGCAAGAAGTATCCACATCAATTACCTGAGTCTGAAAAGCTCAATAAATTCTTAGGAAATCTTGTCCTAGATTTTGGATACCAAGTATGATTACAAGGTCCCCTCACTTTTGACAATATGATTAGGCAAGCTACGAGGATAGAAGTTTTTATGGTCAAGAAGGGAGGATTGACTTTGAACAAAGACAACAAGCAAGAACCTTCTCCCTCAAACAAGGATAAGGATAAGATTGTCAACAAAAATATAGATGTTATGAATGATGGGGTCATTAACAATATGATGCCAAAACCCTCAAAGTCTGTCTTTAATCTTAACTCTAGTATACGAGCAGTCAAGGCCACTAAGAAGGCTATGATGGAAACTCAACCACCTTCAAGATTCGCTAGAAACAAACCTTGCATCTCTCAACCCAAGCGTAACTCCACTTCCTTGGGAGAACCTCTTGATGTGGTTTATAGGACTTTGGTGCAGAACCATAACAAGAATTCAAATCATCATGAATTCAAAGACCCCTTCCCTCCTCATGGGAAAAGTGAATTATCCAAGTCTAAAGGTACCAACAACATGGTCAACTATATGTATGATACTAGATACATTATCATCAATTTGATCAAATCTATTAATGTTGAATACTATTACATGATCATTGCTCTAGGGATTGAGGGTGCTCCTAAACCCAAAGCTCCATTTATCTTGCGAGGTCCTATTCCTCCCTCTTGTAACTCCACATAGTCTCTAGCTTGTGTGAATGCTATCACTTGATCTCATGCAAAGATTGTTCTCAAAGGTCCTGAACCTTCGACATCTAAATGAAAAAAATCTATGTATAAAGCCCTCACCGAGGCAAATGTCCCCAAAGATCTCAACCTTGACTAGTTCCAATCTATGGTGGGTCATTTAACCTCACCACACTACTTATATTTTCTCAAAGAGGATGATCATTCCTTAAGCCATCCACATAAAGCTCTCCTGCACACTGAAGTTATGATAGGCCCCAAGCATATCCCCCATGTCCTCAATGACAATAGTGCTAGCCTAAATACTTGCTCTACTAAGATGCTTACCCAAATGATAGATAACTTTGTTCCTACCAATAGAGAGTCTACTGAGTTCTATTATGCTAAGCTAAAAGAAATAGAAAAGACTTTAAAGATCAAAGATATTGGGATGGGGGAATATTAGATTGAGTTTGTCTTGTCACTGATAGCTCTCCCCACATCTCCACATTTCTGTGAGAGACCATCTGAAGATAGATTTGGTACTAGCTATTAGGGCCATGAACTTGATCAACCTAGCTGTAACTTTCATGGAGACATAAAAATCTATCCTATGACACATGAAGGGCTCTTGAATATTCAACATTCTGATTCTGACTATCTATCTCAAAAACATGATCCTGGTTCTCACCAAGAGAGTTTTATCCATTCTATTGAATAGAATCCTACTACTACTAACTCTAATGACACACATACTTATTGGGGGAAACTATCTGACATCTCCCTCATCTTGTGTATGCCTCGAGGTATACCTATTTTAGATTGCTCCACCACTCCTACTACTGAACAAGATCTGATTGTTGAAGAAACACTTCCTATGGCAGAGGATACAGATGAAGAAAATATGCTGCCTACTATGTCTCTAGCTAATTACATAACACAACATCGCCACAACAAAATAAACTCAAAGGAATATGAATGGGACTCCATATCAGATGCTACTACAAAAATGTCAGTTGATGTTGTACATAAAGATGCTACTCCTACCAACTCTGAAAGAGGAGAAAGTTATAATCCTCTAGATCAAGAAACTAATGATGATCCTTTCCACCCTCCTATGGAGATCATTCCTATGGCTCCTAGGCCATCTACTCCGAGCTATACTCCTACTGCTTTAACAAATCATGGGTATGTAAGACCCAATTTTGTTATAGCTTCATGGAATATTGGTAGATCCAGAATTGAAATGGTTCCTATTTGTGCACTCTTACCACCTGAAAGGGACCTAACTCTTGGAATAGACCATCTTGGTTAGGCTCATATAATATTGCTCCAAACTTATCTGACTCTTCTAGGATAACTCGCAATCAAAAATGTTCTATGGAAGATTACTTTCTTGATCTATCTGATGCATTCATGAATGATGATGATGATACTAATATATTTGTACTTGAGCCCATCCCATTGACTTTTCTTCCCTCTTCATCTCCCAGAAAAGTGGCCCGTCCACTTCCATTTCCACCTCTCCACCTAAACTAGTCATATAAGCCTCTTTCATCCACCATTCCTGAGTCTTTTGGAAGTAACTTGGATGTGAAACATAAAGACAAAAATAATGAGAATCCACTTATATCTCAAGGTCACCATGTCCCATCTAATCAACATGTGACTATGAAGAAAGGAAAGAAACAGAGGTGTTCAAAAGACCTCAAAGGTCCTCAAAAAGAAGAAGACAATCAAAAGCCAGAAAATAAAATGAAAAATTGATCTCAAAATCTATCTTATAGGCATTGTCATCAAAAGCACCTCAAAGTAAAGAAAATAAAATTCAAAAGCTATGTGGATTCCAAAGAAAAGAAAAATCAAAGTTGTCATTCAAGCTTCCAAAATTCTCATACTTCTCTCCATTCCATCACCCTTGCCTCTCATACTTTACCCTCTTCACTCCAGCTTTCCTTTTCCCAAAGTGCATATCTGCATCTCCTTATTCCTAATGACATAACTAAGAGAAATCTAGAATGTACTCTTCCTAAGCATTTAGAGCATGGGAAATCCAAAAAAGCATTAAGATGTGTCCATGAGGATGTTTATGGGTCTTACTTAAGTCATCTTTCCTTGACTATGGATCTCTTGTTAATGCTACAACATCTAGTTCTAATTTTGCAACTTCTCAGGTGGCTACTACTACAAAATATTGTGCTCGCAGAGATCCACCATTGAAGGAGAGAAACTCAAAGAGACCATCAATGCTCTTCATCTGAAGAAGTTCTACAATTGACATGCTCTATGTGCTCATGTACATACTTATTGGTCCTAAAAAAATCCAAAAAATTGATATATTCTTAAAAATCCTAAAGAAATTGCAAAATGTCCTAAAAAAAAAATTGACATCTTAGTGAAAACATGGTAAATAGGTGCTTTGATGTATCTATTATCCTGGTGAAAACTTGGCAAATAGGTGCCTTGATAATACTAAAAAAAAAAAGAAAATTTGAAAACATACAAAAAAAAAATGAAAAAAATGAAAAATACAAAAAATGAGATATTCAAAAAATACAAAAAAAAGAAAAAAAAGACAAAAGTACAAAAAAATTGAAAAAGAAGAAAATGTGCCATTGATGAAAACCTGGTAAACAGGCGTCATGGTAGCAAAAATAGAATCTCTGCCAAGATGGTAAAAACCTAGTAAACAGGAACCTCTTGTTTTCCTGAAGTAACATCTTCTCTTGGCATCACTTAGCTCTTAGTTTCTTGCTTTAGTTTTCTTCCTTTGTTTCCTACTTTAGTTCATTTCCCACTTTGGTTTGCTAGCTCATGCCTTCACTTTTAGTGTCTTCAAGATTTTTCTCAACTCTTCATAGATGGGAACTGGTAATGATTGGGGGCACCCGCCTGGTCTAGGGGGCATTGTCCTCTCACTTTCAAAAACTCTCTTGTGCATTAGTCACCAGTGTTTCTCACTGTGTCTGCCTGCTGATGCCTAGCTATTTTGAGATTTCTCTCCTTGAGGATCTCTCATGTATCAGTCACTAGTGGTTCCCACTATGCCTGCCTACTGATACCTAGCTTTCATCTGATCTCTCTCTCTATTAGGATTTCTCCCTTACATCAGTCACCAGTGGTTCTCACTGTGTCTGCCTGCTAATGTTTTGCTAGTATCTCTAAGATTTCTCACCTTGAGAATCTCTCTCTCGTATCAGTCACCAGTGGTTCTCACAATGTTTTCCTATCAATACTTCATTAGTTTCTCGATATCTTCTTGAGACTTAGTCTCTCATGACAGTCGCCAGTGATTCTCACTGCGTCTTCCTATTGTCGCTATCCCATTGAGACTTTGAATGTTGTATGTTTTCAATTTGACTTCAATCCGCTTGAACACGAACTTAAATTGAAACTAAAACTTAATTTGTGTTCCTCTGAGGGATGCTTAGCTTTATTTTCTTTGAGTTCTTGTTTGTTTTCTTTCTTCGCTTTATTCTTGTTGGTTTAGTTCTAATAATCCAAAGAATTCATATAAGAGGGGTGTCTATTTGTAAGAGCCTCCATCTCATATTGGATGGCCATGCGTACCTCGACTCCTTTTATATGGACGCTTTGGTGAGGTTGGTTCTTCTCCTTGTCTTTTGAGTGACTTCTTTTTGCTACCAGTGAAATTGCTAATGCTCATCATTCTAAGCGAACATAAGGGTCATTGCGAGTGATCTTTGGAAAAAGAAGAAAATGCTATGTGTTTGTTGTGTTTGTTGCAAGCAACATTCAGGTCATTCTAGCAATTGTGCTTTGATGCTTATGTTAACTTTCTAAATCAAAAGGAATAGGTGTTCAGGTCATTCTGGCTTCTCATGCCTTAATCCTTACACCTCATTCTGAAAATCTAAGACTCATGTCATATTCATATTCTCATGATAGTGATATCAGTGAGGGTTGTGTGGCATCTTGTGATTGTCTGAACTTACAAGGCTCTATGATGATAAAATACGATGAGTCTGACAACCAAGTCCTAGGGTTTGCATTTTCATTTTAGGCTGGCATCTATAGCTTAGGCTTGCATTTTCATGCTAAGCTTGAATTTGAGATGATATCTTGTTGCTATCTTAATTGTCTTCATCAGAGGTTTTCATCTTTTGTCCTAGTTTCATTATGTCTACACAAGTTTTCAGGATCGAAATCAAAATCTGACATCTCTAGATAGCTAGAAATCACATTTTAAATTCTGTGATCCTTTGGGATCGGACGCTTGTGCAGTCAGTCTTCTAGCGTCATTTTCCTACCAAATCCTCATCTTTTCATCATGTTCTCAAGATCTTTTCTATTTTCATCAAAGTCAATTCCAGTCAACTTTAGTCAACCATGGTCAAACTTGGTCAATAGGACCTCTGGATCACCTCAAACTGCTTCCACATCTTCTCGATGCTTCTTTAATTGACTTTATCTTTTGGATCTTTGATCTTATCTTTATCTACAACCTCTTTCTATCAATCATCTTCTAACATGTCATCTTTCAATTTCACTCCTGAGGGGGCAGGATGATTGCATCATTGAATCTTGTCGAATCAATTCTTGAATCAGTCTGATCTGAATTATTAGTTCTCATTGCTTGGGGTATCTTGGTGCCTCACATCTTTCTATCTTATCATATATCTTTTAGGTATATGAGAAATCTAACTTGGATCCTCGAGAATCAAGCTTCGTTCTAGAGATGGTTCTGAAAATCTTTTAGGTATTGGGGTAATCTAACCCTAATTCCTGGGAGTCAAGCTTCATTTTGGAGATAGCTCTCAAAATCTCTTTTAGACCATTATTTGGGCAATCTAACCCATGTCTCAGAGGGCTAAACTTCGTATTAGGGAAATCTAACCCTGATTCTGGGGATAGTCCTAAATCTGCATCTTCATCAATTGGTATTGGGGCAATCTAACTTCGATTACTGTTCTCTTTTAGACCATTGTCTTCAAAATCTAACTTGGAATTCATAAATTCTTGTCATCTATCAGTTCAGACTATTCTTTGAATCATTGTGTTGTTCGCACATCAATTCAAAGAGGGGCAAATGTAATACCCCAAAATTGGCACCTAATAAATTCAATCAATTTTGGTGCATTGTCATCAATTTCACATCTTCAAAGTCCTATTTTGATAGGCAATTTTCTCTCTCCTACCTAACTTAATTTGACTTGATGTCAATTGTAAAAACCCTAATTTGCAATAATCAAATATTAAAATTAATTCCTAAGTCCTATACTTTATTTGGCTAAATAATCTCTATGATAAGTTAATTTAATTATAAAGTCCTAAGTGCTTTTTATTAAATTAAATTCACCCCATTAGCTAAATACCCTTGAAAGGAATTAATAATTGCTTGATATTCGAATGGACACCTCTTTATTTGAATTTAACAATTTGAATTACTCGAAAGGTCACCTCCCACATGTGGCAATTTCTATTCTTTTTATTAAGTAATTCTTGCTTTTTTGTCTCAAATGGAAATGAAGGGTCAGGAGTTTCGAATCAAGAACTCCTTCATTCTCTTCCCGAGCTTGCTTATTTAATGAGCCTCATTTTCTCATACATGGATGGAAATTTTGAGAGCATCTACACTATAGGCAATTTTAGTCTCAAATATTTCATTGTTTTTCAAAGCTTTTATTGCATTAACTAGTTTAATATCTCATTTTAGTATAATCTTGTATCTCATGTTAGATTAAATTTGCTTAATTGTTCTTAGATTAAGATCACTTTCATTTCAAGTTTCTTTAGATTAAATTGCAACTCATCTTTACTTTCAAGTATCTTAGATTAATTGCATTACATTCTAGTTTAATTTCATTCATCTTACTCATTTTCATGCTTTTCAAATCCTCCATTGTAGTGTCGGTCTTATGGTTGTTGGCTCTCCAATCTGAGAGAAATTAAACACCCCACCTAAATAGGAGGCAATAGGTTGATTCAATCGATATTGTGAGATGGACAATTCATGTTTATTCTCACAATTATATGATTGAGCAATGACTATGTTGCATGTGTAGTTGGATTTGAGGTCTCCATTCAACTATACATAGGTATAGCATCTATTAATCTTGATGGAAAGACTAACACTGATGATGTTTACTTTGTGGATGGTTTGAAATATAATCTTTTGAGTGTTGGACAGTTAGTTTATAAGGGATATCAAGTTTGGTTTACTGAGAAAACTTGTGTGATAAAGGATAAAGATGGAAATCTGATTGGAACTAGATCTAGAACTAGAGGTAATGTATTTCAGTTGAATCTTACTGAGATGACATGTTTGATTTCTAAGATTGATGATAGTTGGTTATGGTATAGAAGGTTTTGTCACATAAATTTTGATAACATTGTGAAAGTGAGTACTACACTTGCAGTAAGGGATTTGCCTAAAATTATGAAGCCTACTAACATGATTTGAAAGGAATGTGTGATGGATAAGTAGAAGAGAAGTTCATTTCCTAGTAAGAAGTTAACATCTAAAGAGAATTTGGAGATTGTTCATACAGACTTGAGCGGTCCTACCAAGACTAGAGGATTCTATGGAGAAAGGTATTTTATGATTGTTGTTGACGATTTTACAAGAATGATGTGGATTGTATTTCTTAAAGAAAAGTCTAAAGCATTTGATAAGTTTAAGATCATTAAGAATAAAGTTGAGAATTAATTTGGAATGAAGATTAAATGTTTGAGATCTAATAGAGGTGGAGAATTTACTTCTAGAGAGTTTAACACCTTTTGTGAAGTGAATGGCATTAAGAGACAGTTTTTAGCCCCTAGAACACCTGAACAAAATGGTATTGCAGAAAGAAGAAACATATCTGACTGAAGAAGCAAGAGCTATGTTATTTGAGAATGATTTGGCAAAGATATTCTAGAGAGAAGCAATGAATACAATAGTGTATACAATAAACAAAGTACAAATCAGAGCAGACATAGACAAGAAACCCTATGAATTATGGTTTGGACATGCACCCTCAGTTAAGTGTTTTAGAATTTTTGGAAGTAAATGTTATATAAAGAGAGATGATGACATTGGAAGTTTGATCCTAGAAGTGATGAAGGTATTTTTCTTGGATATTCTTTGAAGAGAAAAGCATATAGATGTTACAATAAGAGAACTAAAACTATTGTTGAGAACGCAAATGTTAAAGTTGATGAAAAGTTCAAAATTTAGGAAAGAATGCTTGATTATGAATTTGATGAAGGAACTCATCCTCAACCTAACACTAAAACTAATGAATTATTCTATGAGACTGACAGTGAATTGTTGAATGAGAGTCATGCTAAAGAAATGGGAGAAGAATCTACAGTTGAAGAAAGATCTAAGACTATGACACCAAACAAGAATCTATCAAGACATTATCCTATTAAACAAGTTATTGGAAGTTTGGACAGAGGAGTTCTGATGTGAAATAAGGTACATTTATGTTTGATTTCTCAAATTGAACCTAAATCTACTAGTGAAGCTTGTGAAGATGAACATTGGATTAAGGCTATGAAAGAGGAACTAGATCAGATTGAAAAGAACAAGACATGGGAATTTGTCCCTAGACCTAAAGACAAGAATGTTATTGAAACTAAATGGGTATTTAGAAACAAGATGAATGAACAAGGAGAAGTAGTAAGAAAAAAAGCAAGATTTGTATGCAAGGGATACTCACAGCAAGGAGGAATTGACTATGAAGAAACTTTTGCACCAGTAGCAAGAATTGAAGTAGTAAGAATGTTTTTGGCCTATGCAACTTTTAAGAAATTCAAAGTATATCAGATGGATGTGAAGTCCACATTTCTGACTGGTGAATTGGAAGAAGTCTACATTGAGAAGCCTAAAGGTTTTCCTTTGACTCAAGAAGGAGACATGGTATGTAAACTGAAGAAAGCATTATATGTACTAAAGCAAGCACCTAGAACTTGGTATGCAAGATTGGATAAGTATTTGTTAAAATTAGGATTTACAAAAGGAACAACTGATAGCAATCTGTACATAAAAGAAATTGAAAATGGTTTGTTAGTTGTGGTTATTTTTTTTTATGACATTATTTTTGGAGGAGAAGATGAAGCTAGTGACAAATTTGCTGATGAAATGAAGACTAAATTTGAAATGAGTATGATTGGTGAGATGAAATACTTTTTGGAATTACAGATAACATTGAACAGTGATGGTATTTTTGTAAGTCAGACAAAGCACTTGAATGACTTGAAAATATTTGGAATGGAGAACTATAAGCTAGTTGGAACACCTATGGTTATAGGACATAAACTATCTAGCACAGATGAAACACTGACAATTGAACATAAGAAATACAGATCTATGATTGGAGGATTGCAATATTTGACACATACAAGACCTAATATAGCATATTTAGTTGGAATTGTAGCAAGATTTCAAGATAAACCTAGATAATCACATTATACAACAATAAAGAGGATATTGAGATATTTAAGAGGCACAATGGACTATGGATTGTGGTATGAAAAATCTAATGATTTTACCCTATGTGCATATATAGATGCTGATTGGAGAGACGGTGTTGATGTTATGAAAATCAACAATGGTGGAGCATTGTTCCTTGAAGGAAGATTGATTTCTTGGCTAAGCAAGAAGTAGAATTGTATCTCATAGAGCACAGTAGAAGTAGAGTATGTAGTAGCAGTAAACAATTGTAACTAGATAATTTGGATGAAGAAAATGCCGAAGAATATTGGAATAAAGTTTGTTGAGCCTATTGTCATACATTGTGACAACACAAACATAGTTAGTATGTCTAAGAACCTTGTATTACATTCTAAGACAAAGCATATAGAGATCAAGTATCATGTTGTAAGAGAGAAAGTTGCTAAGAAATAAGTCAGACTAGATTACATAAGCACAAAGGAGCAGATATAAGACATATTTACAAAGCCTTTACCTAAGGATACATTTGAGTATCTGAGAGGTATGCTTGGGGTTATTCCCCAACCTACTTTTGAGTAATTTTGAAGTTGGTTGCATCCATCCAGTGGTCTATAAGCCTTATTTTTCTTCTAGACTAGATGTTGGTACTTCCTCTATGGGGGAGTATGTGTATCTAAGCTTAGTCATGAGGACTCTTGTGAATGTATTTTTTGAATAGTGCCTTTTGACATTGGAATTTTTGTTGACATAATGATGAAATTTATATCATTGATATCAATGGGGGATAAGTGTACATGAAAAACCATTTGTACCATCTATTGGAGCAAACTGAATAGGAAAATGAAGCAAGATTTGATTTGATTGATGCAGCAGTGTTGCAGTATTGGATTTTTGGAACATTGGATGTTTTTCATCTATGTTGCCATCAATTCAAATAGGGGATTTTTTAGGAATGAATTCTTGGTAGTCATTATATAGTAGTTTTTGTTGCATTCATGACTATGATTGTCATTGATGTCAACACAGTGATCTTCTGGAGACTTGCAGAGAAGTATACAATGTTTGGATTAGCGCACATGTGATATTGCAGGTGGAGCTATGTGATTTTTAGGATACACTCTTTAATATGTTATATGTCAATTGTTAAGAGTGCAAATATTAATTCATTTATTCATGGAAGTTATGAGCATTTTGGTGGAAGCAGTATTCAGGTAGTGTTCCAGAGTAGCGGTTTGTGGAAATCGGATAATATCTCATAATCAGGATGGAATCTAGTTTTGCACAATTAAAGGGAAGCTAGAGACACATTGATAGTGACATGGATGACAAAAAAAACTTCAAGGTCACACAAGTGGAGAATTATTGTATTTGGAAGCTGACAATTTTGTGTAATTTTGATCTAGCATGTGGAAACTTTTATTTTGTAATTGTGTACCAACTCATTTGTAATTATTTGAGTGTGGTATAAAGGAAGGAACATTTTTCCTTGTTTTATGTAATGAAAAATCAAGTGATTGATTATGGTTTAATGTGAATGTATGCATGAAGTGAAGAAATGAGCTAATGTAGTTGTGAAAGAAAAATTGTGAAGGAAGACATGCAAAGTATAGAGAACTAACATTGAGATTTGATGTAGCAGTGAGTGTGGTTTTGCATAGTGAGAAAGGATGTAACATATTATTCTATTGAATAATCTTAAGGTTAGTTGGACAGTGTGTTCAGTGATCTTTCCATTGAAGTTGTTTGGGTAGTGGGTCCTTCTGTCTTCTATAACTCTTAACAGGGTTAGAATATTTTAAAAGGGATTCAAAATCTCCTAATTAGGATTCATATGTACTAAATGTAATTCATAAGACTCTTGAAATTGTCCATCCTTTCACAAGGAATATTCATATTAGTGCATCTTTTGTGGGCATCATTCCCACCGGGGTTTACTCTTTGATCAAGAGGTTCCCTAGTCAACATATCTTGTGTCATTGTGTTATTGTCAATGAATATCTTTCTATGGTTGGTAATTATATTTCTTACATGGTTAAATGTTGTTGAAGTTGATAAAAATTATAATTATTAGATATTTGATTCCCCCCCCTCTTAGTTATCTTGGTGGACTTTACTTTCTAACATTTTTCAGGTGTGGAGAGTGCTTGGGAAAGTTTCCTTGAGGTCTAACTAATTTAGGTACCTCAGTACCACTTCTAGAACACTTCCTCATCACACCATGAAGAACATAACAAAACTATCTAAATAAAACTTCAAATTGAAAGTAAAAATATGCAAAAGCATAGGAGGGGAAAACTTATTGCATCCCTTGCCTAGTCCATCCTAACCTTCCTAAAATTCCCTAAACAATCAGTAAAAAATAAAATACACCATATCACAGTATCACAAGAAATCACAAACTCCCAGGAAGAATTTACAAAAAACTTTTGTAGGCACATTCATTAAACTTCCTAAATGCATAATTTGCAAAACCTAGAAAAACAAACCTAATATATTTCCTTATCAATAAATAGCTTTTCTACATTATAAAAATAACTACACATAAGCCACACACATACTTACATAGTGAAGAAAAGGGATTCATCCTAGTTCCAGACTCTGTCTGGAGTCATGTAGAGAATCCTCTCAAAAAAATAGAGCACACCACTCCAATCCGTCCAAGCTTTGAGAACTGGTGAAATGGTGGCCTCTTGGATAGAATTTCCTCTAGAAAAAATTGTTCCTCTTCCTCAAATAGCTCCTACTTGCCCTCAAAAAACCAGAATGATCAATTCAAAAACATAGAAAACTCCCAAAATACACTTCTGGAACAATTCTTACAAAAACCCCAAATTTCTCTCCAATCTTCCAATCTCCAAACTCCTCTTCTGATAATGATTTATCCTATAACTATATGGTTGAAGGAGTTTCTTTAAGGGAAGAAACTTCTCCAACTACTATAGTTTGTTGAGAGATAAATCAAACCATTCCTATAAACAAACATTTAAGCTTTTTACTATTTTAATTAATTTATTCCCTAAATAAGGCTATAACAAGAAAAGGGAATACAAAATCTCTCAAGTAACACACAGCCCAATTGGAAACAAACTAGTGTAACTTCTAGGAGGTCTCAGGTTCAAATCCCCTAGATAGCTAGTTTTACCAAAAGAACTTCCTTTTTACTTTCTTTATTATTTTTATTTAATAAACTCTTATTTAAACAATAAAGATACCATTGTATACGCAATTAAAACACATAAGTAATAATATTTATATATGCATAAGTATATATGTGTGCACTTACATATACACATACATATATAATGTACATTCAATTATATTACAAATATAAA